>JAPDVR010000019.1:43788401-43790901 GCA_026230005.1 Gila orcuttii | reverse complement strand
GTTGCTCTTTGGGACAAACACTGACCTTTACAATGTTTACGAACAATTATAAATATTTTGCACATTCTTGTTCCTTAGACTTATAATTGAAGGTCTAAGGCAAGGATCAGGATTATTCAGGGTTTCACAGTCTCAGCTCTGATTTTAAGGGGTTTCTGTTCAATATAGTGCGCATGCAGAACATTATAAGCGTCATATTTTTATGGGACCATAAAGTGTGAGTGTGCAATTTCTTTTAAATACCCCTGACTTTGGGTTTGATTATCTCTGGACCAGATAGAAAGATGAAATTTCCACAGATATACTGTAAGTGCTCAATGAGAGCGAGTCAGAGATGGAGTGGGTAGAAATCTGGGGAAAACCTTTATTCATATGCTTGGAGAAATGTAGAGATGTAATAAAAGCATATAAATAATAAAAATGCACTACTGAACTTACATCTGTCAAAATGTCCTATCTGGTCCCAGGGGTGGAGCTAGGGGTGACCAGGGGCGGAGCTAGGGGTGGGCTAGGGTTGACCAGGGGCGGAGCTAGGGGTGGTGCTAGGGTTGACCAGGGGCGGTGCTAGGGTTGACCAGGGGCGGAGCTAGGGGTGGTGCTAGGGATGGCCAGGGGCGGAGCTAGGGTTGACCAGGGGCGGAGCTAGGGGTGGTGCTAGGGATGGCCAGGGGCAGGGCTAGCTTTGGCCACCCTTCTCAAAAAGGGCTGTTTCTGTCAAGAATTGTGTTTTTTAAAACAAAGGACTGTCTCTTTAAGACGACAAGTCAGACGAGTGCAAAATGTGCCGACTGAGCTTCAGCAAAACAACAATCAACGAATAGTAAATATAGAGTCAATGTTTCTCAACTGGTGGGCTTCAAGACCCGTTTTGAGTGAGTCGCATAGTGTGCAGTCACAGAAACAACAACAAAAGTTATTCTCTGTTTTCCTGATGCCACTTTTATTTTGAAAGATGTGTGTGAAAGCTGGTGACACTTCTGTCAGATGCTGAGAAAAGCATGTTTCCCTTATTCAGTAGGGTATCTGCGGTAAGATGAGATGTTGTCAGTAAAGCTGTCAGCCGCTGTACTGGGCTTGCGGTGCGCACATCCCGCGCTGTGGCCGTAGTTCCATTAAAGCTGTGTCAAAACTGCATGCCTGTATTAGTTATATGTCACATGTCTCTGGACTAAAATATTCTGCTATGAGAGATCACAATATAAGGCACAAACTGATATTTAATTGTTTAATGCACAAATGAATGTGAGCACTGTGCATTTGTACTAGAAGATAGGCAGTAATTTTGCATTAATTTGTAAAGTACAAACAAAAATGGATCATATTTAAATGCATAAAATATATGTGCTGTTGACTTCCGCCTTGTTCACATTCTTGCACATGGGGATTCAAAAGAGAACACTTTTTTCCTTTGTACTGAGTTTAGGTATGATAGAACCGATGCAATTATTTATTTTGACCACTAATATAGAAAGTTAAACATTCAATGTTTACTTTTTCAGTTGCAAGTTTTTTGACAAACTCAGAATTGGTTGAAGTTCATTGATTATATAGTATTCAATGAAAGTTGAATAATCTTTGAACTACAGTAGTCATCTCATCCATGAAGATGCAGAAGCGGAGAACAAGCTATCGGGGGTTTAGAGAAGCAGAACTGAGCTAGATGAGCAAGATGAACATGTGTGCTCCCCTTTATTAATATGCATAATATCCATGATCTAATGCACTACTATCTCAATTACAGTTAAGTACAAATGAACTGTATTCAGTTGTGTAGGCACTAAAACAGTCCAATACATTATAGTCAAACTCATGTTTATGTTAAAATAATGAAGATTTCTGTGCCACCCCTATGATAACGTCCTGCTCCATCACTGTCTGATCCCACCGGACATTCAACCCCAAAATTAGGGATTTTTCGTTTTATTTTTAATGAACAAACAAATGTGTTGTGTGCCGTGACACAAAGACAGACACTACAGTTAAACCAAGTAAAATACAAATAAATAAATAAAAATAGTTTTGCTTTATCAATCCATAGAGGTCATAACTCAAAAAAATGAGCAAATGAAACACCCCCTTGAGATGGACTGACCCGTATAAGAGGTTAAAAGGAAAGAACAGTGTGTATTATTTCTTACCGCACATCCTCATAGGGGCACCAAACATTGCAGACTGAAGCATATCTATAAAGAATATAATGTCACATGTTGAAGATGTGAGTACACCAATATTATACCATCATGTGACACACACACACACACACACACACACACACACACACACACACACACACACACACACACACACACACACAGATATCAGTGACTCACGCTGTACTGACACTCTTCTTCTCCACACACACACACACACACACACACACACACACACACACACACACACACACACACACACACACACACACACACACACACACACACAGATATCAGTGACTCACACTGTACTGACACTCTCCTGCTCCACACACACACACACACACACA
>JAPDVR010000019.1:43585901-43783401 GCA_026230005.1 Gila orcuttii | reverse complement strand
TGAGCATCTCAACTCATCGGCTGGGGCCACGGAGGCCCTTCCTGAGCATCTCAACTCATCGGCTGGGGCCACGGAGGCCCTTCCTGAGCTGCTCACTAGCCATGACTCACTCCATGAAAGGATTCCTGCCAGTCTTGCCATGTCCTCTGAGGTTGTTCCTGCCAGTCACGACACGGTCAAGTCCAAGTCCAGTTCCACCCCCTGTGTTCCCTGGCTGTTACGGGACTCCAATATTTACACCCCGGCCACCCTCCCAGATATTACCTCCTTTGACTGCTCTCTCCCCTGACAGTCTTGTCTCTGTTCAATGTTTCTTTGTTTGTCTTGTGCCTGAGAACATGGTTTTGTCTTTGTTTGTGTTGGCCATTTGCTCCTCTTGTCCCGCCTCCTTGTTTCCCGTTACCACGCCCCATTGTTTAGTCCACGTCTAGTCCTCGTTTCACTAATACCCCTTTTCCACCAAGGCAGTGCTGGTGCTGGTTCGGAGCCAGAGCCTAGTTTCAAATCGGTTCAGGTGCTGGGGCGGGGTTATCGTAACGTTCAAAAACAAAGACTTTGGGACGCCATTTTTAAAACACCGGTCAGCTGTTAACGTTAGCTTTAAAATCATCCGCTGGACGCTTTATTAGTCTTTCTACATGGGTTTAGTTAGTGATCGGGCTATAATTAGACCACATCGGCTATGTAATCGCTGACAACCGGGACAATTTAATAGTGCTTGGTGTAAACCGGGACATTTTAGCGTCCTGACACGACAGTTTTTTCTCTGGACTATGAACTCAAGATCGCGTTTTTCTCGGTCAAACCGGGACGTCAGGTCACCCTATGTTAAACACACAACATTCATTTCATAACTTATAATTCCCTTTATGAGCAAGAGTATATGTAGTTCTCCATTGCTGTAATGACGCGTTCATTCTCATGACGCGTCGCTAGGACAACGGAGGTAGCCCTACTCTAGCTCTACAGTCTGTGGAAAATCGAGCTGGTTCTTAGATAATTGGCGAATAGAACCAGCACCGAACTGGCATAACCACCAGCCCAGAACCAGCACCTGATTAGCATTGGTGGAAAAGAGATATAATTGTGCTCACCTGATCCTCATGTGCTCTGGTCCCTTTATAGTGTGCTTCTTTCCCTCATGTCTTTGCTGGTTCGTTTTATGCGATGTCGCATTCTCGCGTCTTGTCAGTCAGTGCTAGATTTAGTTTCTCTGTCAGTTCTAGCTTTGTGTTTGTTTTGATTTTTATCCAGTTTTTTCTTTATTCCTGATTTAAGTCTAGTCAGGTTCTAGTCTTTAACTTGATCTAGTTCTTCCAAGTTTTTTTTTTTTGGTTTCTCGCTTGTTTTTTTTTATTTGATTATTAACTAATCTTTTATTTCTTTTCTCTTTAGTTCCCTACAAGGTTGCTGTCTTCTTTTATTTCTTTTGCAAGTTTCAGTTATTTATATCTAGATCTTTTGTTTATTTATTAATAAACAGCCCTATTGTTTGGACTGTTTTCCTACCTCACCTATCTTGTGCAGTTACTTGTTGTCAATAAATAACACCCCTTGTTTATTCTGCATCTGGGTCTTCCTCAGAATTCCTGACACCTACAGGCAATGAGCAAACGCGAATGTTTCAAATGTCTTAAAGAAATAAAGTGAATAAACTGGTCTTCATCAATTTTATTTTATTTGTTATTAAACTTACATTTCTCCGAATTCGGCCCCTCATTTAGGCCTCGGTTCACCCGTGCTCATGTATCAGCACAACATCAGTTGGCCAAAGAAAGCTCGGTTCAGAGATGGTGCTATCACGCATGCTCAGTATCTCCAGCTCATCGGTTCTCCGTGTCGAACGTGTCCGAAAGAAACAGTTCTCGGTTCTGTACTAGTGACCCGAGAACCGCTGTACCTGTACGTTCAGTAGTATACGCATGCTCAGTATCAGCTGCTCATCACATCTCTCAGAACAACATGTCTCAGTTCAGTGAACTGTTGGAGTTACTGGAGTAACATATACTCTGGGATATTGTTTATTTCGAGTCGGGGGGACTGTGTCAGGCATGTCCAAAAGTGAGTAACTTTAGTAACTTGTGGATCAGCGCTGACGCAAGACGCGAACTGTTTTGAATAATTCAGTCCAATTTAGTGTACTGGTTCGACCAGTTTACTAAAAAGAATCAAAAGAACGATTCATTCATAAACCGGACATCACTACACCTGATGCAACTAATCAAGGGCTTCATTAGTTGCTCCAGGTGTACTTGAGCTAGAACACATGAAATATCTGAACTGGCTAGGTTTGTCGAGAGCCACATTTGACTGCATGTTAGATATATGGCTATGTCAAATGAATGGTCCAAAGAGTTAAGAGAAGATATCATCACCCTTCACAAACAAGGAACAGGATACAGAAAGATAGCGAAGGCACTTTAAGTTCCTAGAGACATCGTTGGACGCATAGTTCACAAGTTCAAAGTTAAAGGAACAGTGGTTACAGTACCTGGACGGGCAGAAAAAGGAAGATATCAACGGCTGAAACAAGATTTCTGAGATGGCAGGTTCAGAAAAACACTTGAGTGACTGAAAAAGACCTGCAGACTTGGTGGCCACAGGCACTGAGGTTTCAGCAGCACAGTAAGGGCTCGTACTAAACGCATCAGAACTCCAAGACAAACACCACTACTGACCCAAAAGCACAAGCTCAAAATCATATAAATAAGCTACAGAAGTTTTTAGATTCTGTTCTGTGGGGCGATGAAACAAAACTGGAGCTTCTCGTCCCTCTAGATCAGCAGTGTGTCTGAGGAAGAAGAATGAAGCATAAGCTGATAAGAGCTCTGTCTACAGTTCAGCATGTGGATCAGTGATGCTCTGCGGCTGATTTATATCCTCCGGCACTGGAAACCTGCAGCGAGTGGAAGGAGAGATGATTCACTGAAGTATCAGGAGATCCTAGGAGAAAACATCTCGTCAGTGAGGAAGCTGAAGCTTGACCTTCAACAGGACAATGATCCCAAGCATTCCTCACATTCCACCAAGAAGACGTCCTGGGAGATACAGTGGCATCACAGTCACCTCACTTGAACCATATAGAAAAGCTTTGGTATGATTTGAAGAAGGCGGTTGCACCACACAAACCCAAGAATAATCCTGAACTGGAGGCCATTGCTCATGAGGAACAGGCTCAGATTCCTCAGAAACACTGCCAGAAGCTGCTGTCGATTATACATCTCGTTTGCAGCAAAAGGCTGTTCTACCAAGAGCTAAAGACGCTTGCCATGAAGGGGTTGAATAATTTTGAAACTGCAGAAGTCATTAAAAGTGACACTTTCAGTTGAATTTGAGGAAACCACTTGAAACATTTGTTGTGTTGAGTTATTTACATTACTTTTGTTTGATTTGTTCATTGCAAACAGCTGAAAGTCTGTAAATTTTGCCCTAAACCAAAAGATTTGCAATGGGGGTTGAATAATTTCGATTGCAACTGTATATAGGTCTCCTCTCATGCTGATAGGATAGACGTAATAATTACTGATGACAAATTGATTGGATAGATCATTTGAACGTGCTCCTCCCGAAATTTGTAAATAAAACATCGTTTGTTTGACCTTAATTTTAAACACTGTTCCTGAAAATTATAATCCCGATGTTTATCTGTGTGCTGCACATTTTATGAAGAACAGCTTCCAGAACCACAATGAACTCTCAGTTATGGAGGGGTGGGATATTTTCCAGACACACGCCAAGCGCTGCCAATCACAACTCACTGGGCCAGCTAACCAATCACAGCAGATCTTGTATTTCAGAAGGAGGGACTTCATTGAAACCGGAACTAAACAACGCGTTCGGGACAGACTGGGGAGAGAGAACTTGTAATAATGTAAAATATGTGAAAAATAATGTTTTTTTGAACAATCAAGCATGAAAGCATATTCTAGTACACCCAAAAACAAAATCAAGACTTAAAAGTAAAAAGGCATAATAGGACCCCATTAAAAAGCTTTGACCTGTCCTTTCAGCTGAGCGTAGATGAGCGCCCTCTGACCCTGGAACAGGGCACTGATGGGTGGAGACAGCATGTCCACCGTAACACCCTCAGGAACGGTCCAGTCCACAGAGATATTATCCACGGCCGGCTGCAGAGCAAACCGGAGCGACTGCATCACCTGACAGAGAAGAACAAGAGAGGGGTGAATAAAAACCCTGAACATCTCGTACTGATTCTATCCAGAGCAGATCTTACTTTGGGCTGCATGCGGTCAGTGCCTGTGATGAACTGAGCGTGACCAGAACCTTCTCTGGCCATTCCTGTGATGAGAGCCGTACTCGCACCCTCACCAATCCCGAAGGAGAAACACCTGAACACATGACTGTCTGACATGAAGTGAACCTGAAGTAAAGCGGGTGATATCAGTAAAGGAGGAGGAGTGAGACGTGAGCGCCTACCTGTGAGAGTAAACGTTACTTTTCACCAGGTCCAGCACCTCTTTAGTGTTCCACACCTCTCCATCAGTGAAGATGAACAGCTGAGAAAGAATCAGGCTCAGAAACACACCTCAGCAGTGTTCAGAAAGCGTGGTGAATGATGAGTGAGTGTGTGTGTACCTGTCGGGGGTGATCCGGGTAACAGCTCTGACTGTAGATGTGTTTCAGAGCCTGAAGGATCTCTGTGCCGCCCATGTCTGCCTGCATGTTCTTTACTCTCTTCAGAGCCTCTTCCATCGTGTCCTCGCTGTACACAACACTCTGACTGCAACGACACACACCACAGTCTCTTACTAAACCACCGCTACCCAGCATGAGATCATTCCTGAAGAACATCTAACATATGGTTACTGACGGGAAGAAGGACTCGAAGTGAGAGCCGAATCCATAGATGTTGAAGTAGCATCCCATGGGAAGACTCTTCAGCAGAAGCAGCAGCGTGTCCTACAGAGACACAATGTGTGTGTGTGAGTACAGTAGAGACAGTGTGTGTGTGTGTGTGTGTGTGTGTGTGTGTGTGTGTGTGTGTGTGTGTGTGTGTGTGTACAGTAGAGAAAAACATGTACAGTGATTACAGTAGAGACACATGCAGTAATTACAGTAGAGACACATGTACAGTGAGTACAGTAGAGACTCCTGTGCAGTGAGTACAGTAGCGACACATGCAGTGAGTACAGTAGAGACACATGTACAGTGAGTACAGTAGAGACATGCAGTGATTATAGTAGAGATACATGTACAGTGAGTACAGTAGAGACTCCTGTGCAGTGAGTACAGTAGAGACTCCTGTGCAGTGAGTACAGTAGAGACTCCTGTGCAGTGAGTACAGTAGAGACACATGCAGTGATTATAGTAGAGACACATGTACAGTGAGTACAGTAGAGACTCCTGTACAGTGATTACAGTAGGGACACATGCAGTGAGTACAGTAGAGACACATGTACAGTGAGTACAGTAGAGACACATGTACAGTGGGTACAGTAGAGGCACATGCGGTGATTACAGTAGAGACTCCTGTGCAGTGAGTACAGTAGAGACACATGTACAGTAGAGTACAGTAGAGACACATGTACAGTGAGTACAGTAGAGACACATGTACAGTGAGTACAGTAGAGACACATGTACAGTGAGTACAGTAGAGACTCCTGTGCAGTGAGTACAGTAGAAACACATGTACAGTGATTACAGTGGAGACACATGTACAGTGAGTACAGTAGAGACACATGTACAGTGATTACAGTAGAGACACATGTACAGTGAGTACAGTAGAGACTAGGGGTGTGAACCTACACTGGTCTCACGGTTCGGTTCGATTAAGATTATCATGTCATCGATTCAGTTCAATTCGATATCGCGATGCATTACGATGCACTGCATCCTCACTTTTTTCCTACTTCAAAAGTGATGTGTGCGTGCGCGTGCGTGTTCGCCTGTTCGGGAAGTCGCAGTGACAGAAACAGTGACATTCCAGTTTAAGTTTAAAGGGAATAAAGCCTGTTTATGCCATTAAGAAAATGAAATTCTGTCATATCAATTTTGTTTTAAAGAAATGTTAATTTAAAAGCAGCGCTCATTCATCAGTGTATAATGTTACCCTAGAGATGCACGCATCAGCCGTCGCCGAGTCCGCTGTTGAAGCTGGCGATCATGCATTTATAATCACGCGTAACAACACAGAATAATTGTAATTTGACCATCGGGTGCGGATACTTAAATCAGAGAAAATTATTGTGGCGGGTGGATGATGTGTTTTTTTGCTGCAGATTCGGGTGACGTTTTCGTCACGTTCAGAACAGTGGATTATTCTCACGGACTAACTTTTTTCTGGTTGGAAAGTCTGGAGCGCGCTCTTGAGTCAGCCTGGAAGTTTTCTTTTGGGTTAATTTTGTGGACTGGGACAATGAAAGGGGGAAATTGTGAGGGTACACGGGATAATTGAGTCCTCTGTAATATACCGCGCTATGCGCGTCAGTAAATTGAACTGGTTGATGCGTCTTTTGTTGAATGTTATTCAGCGCCGTCTGAATATTAGTTTATTGCTGTGTGCCTTATTAACTCCCATACACCTGTTCTTGGGCATGTTTATCTGTTTAAGAAAGCATTGAGTATGTGTCATTGAAGTTTGTGATATTCGCGATTATTGCTTTTATTCTAAAGATCCCCTTGTGCGTTTATAGTGACACATCTGTTTAAAATGAAGCAGTAAAGGGCGGAGTGTTACAACGTCTCGCCTCCCTCTGCCCAGTGTATGCTACCACGACAAAGCACATACGCGATAAATGATGTCAGAAAAGCGTCAGTACATTATAATCGGTTATGGTCTATTACTGAACCGATACCGAATCGTCCTCGTCTACATCGAGATGCATCGTAGAAACGATTAATTTCAACATCCCTAGTAGAGACACATGCACAGTGAGTACAGTAGAGACGCATGCAGTGAGTACAGTAGAGAGATGCATGCACAGTGAGTACAGTAGAGACGCATGCAGTGAGTACAGTAGAGACGCATGAACATTGAGTAGACACATGCACAGTGAGTACAGTAGAGAGGTGCATGCACAGTGAGTACAGTAGAGATGCATGCAGTGAGTACAGTAGAGAGACTTCTGTACAGTGAGTACAGTAGAGAGATGCATGAACATTGAGTACAGTAGACGCATGCACAGTGAGAACAGTAGAGAGACATGCACAGTGAGTACAGTAGAGACGCATGCAGTGAGTACAGTAGAGAGATGCATGCACAGTGAGTACAGTAGAGACGCATGAACATTGAGTAGACACATGCACAGTGAGTACAGTAGAGAGATGCATGCACAGTGAGTACAGTAGAGACGCATGCAGTGAGTACAGTAGAGAGACTTCTGTACAGTGAGTACAGTAGAGAGATGCATGAACATTGAGTACAGTAGACGCATGCACAGTGAGTACAGTAGAGACACATGCACAGTGAGTACAGTAGAGACACATGCACAGTGAGTACAGTAGAGACACATGTACAGTGAGTACAGTAGAGACACATGTACAGTGAGTACAGTAGAGGCACATGTACAGTGAGTGCAGTAGAGACACATGTACAGTGAGTACAGTAGAGACACATGTACAGTGAGTGCAGTAGAGACACATGTACAGTGAGTGCAGTAGAGACGCATGCAGTGAGTACAGTAGAGAGACTTCTGTACAGTGAGTACAGTAGAGAGATGCATGAACATTGAGTACAGTAGACGCATGCACAGTGAGTACAGTAGAGACACATGCACAGTGAGTACAGTAGAGACACATGTACAGACACATGTACAGTGAGTACAGTAGAGACACATGTACAGTGAGTGCAGTAGAGACACATGTACAGTGAGTGCAGTAGAGACACATGTACAGTGAGTGCAGTAGAGACACATGCACAGTGAGTACAGTAGAGACACATGCACAGTGAGTGCAGTAGAGACACATGTACAGTGAGTGCAGTAGAGACACATGCACAGTGAGTACAGTAGAGACACATGTACAGTGAGTGCAGTAGAGACACATGCACAGTGAGTACAGTAGAGACACATGTACAGTGAGTGCAGTAGAGACACATGTACAGTGAGTACAGTAGAGACATGCACAGTGAGTACAGTAGAGACACATGCACAGTGAGTACAGTAGAGACACATGCACAGTGAGTACAGTAGAGACACATGCACAGTGAGTACAGTAGAGACACATGTACAGTGAGTGCAGTAGAGACATGCACAGTGAGTACAGTAGAGACACATGTACAGTGAGTGCAGTAGAGACACATGTACAGTGAGTGCAGTAGAGACACATGTACAGTGAGTACAGTAGAGACACATGCACAGTGAGTACAGTAGAGACACATGTACAGTGAGTACAGTAGAGACACATGTACAGTGAGTACAGTAGAGACACATGTACAGTGAGTACAGTAGAGACACATGCACAGTGAGTACAGTAGAGACACATGCACAGTGAGTGCAGTAGAGACACATGTACAGTGAGTACAGTAGAGACACATGTACAGTGAGTACAGTAGAGACACATGCACAGTGAGTACAGTAGAGACACATGCACAGTGAGTACAGTAGAGACACATGTACAGTGAGTGCAGTAGAGACACATGTACAGTGAGTGCAGTAGAGACACATGCACAGTGAGTACAGTAGAGACACATGTACAGTGAGTACAGTAGAGACACATGTACAGTGAGTACAGTAGAGACACATGTACAGTGAGTACAGTAGAGACACATGTACAGTGAGTACAGTAGAGACACATGTACAGTGAGTACAGTAGAGACACATGCACAGTGAGTACAGTAGAGACACATGCACAGTGAGTACAGTAGAGACACGTGTACAGTGAGTACAGTAGAGACACATGTACAGTGAGTACAGTAGAGACACATGCACAGTGAGTACAGTAGAGACACATGTACAGTGAGTGCAGTAGAGACACATGTACAGTGAGTGCAGTAGAGACACATGTACAGTGAGTACAGTAGAGACACATGCACAGTGAGTACAGTAGAGACACATGTACAGTGAGTACAGTAGAGACACATGTACAGTGAGTACAGTAGAGACACATGTACAGTGAGTACAGTAGAGACACATGCACAGTGAGTACAGTAGAGACACATGCACAGTGAGTGCAGTAGAGACACATGTACAGTGAGTACAGTAGAGACACATGTACAGTGAGTACAGTAGAGACACATGCACAGTGAGTACAGTAGAGACACATGCACAGTGAGTACAGTAGAGACACATGTACAGTGAGTGCAGTAGAGACACATGTACAGTGAGTGCAGTAGAGACACATGCACAGTGAGTACAGTAGAGACACATGTACAGTGAGTACAGTAGAGACACATGTACAGTGAGTACAGTAGAGACACATGTACAGTGAGTACAGTAGAGACACATGCACAGTGAGTACAGTAGAGACACATGCACAGTGAGTACAGTAGAGACACGTGTACAGTGAGTACAGTAGAGACACATGTACAGTGAGTACAGTAGAGACACATGCACAGTGAGTACAGTAGAGACACATGTACAGTGAGTGCAGTAGAGACACATGTACAGTGAGTGCAGTAGAGACACATGCACAGTGAGTACAGTAGAGACACATGCACAGTGAGTACAGTAGAGACACATGTACAGTGAGTGCAGTAGAGACACATGCACAGTGAGTACAGTAGAGACACATGCACAGTGAGTACAGTAGAGACACATGTACAGTGAGTGCAGTAGAGACACATGTACAGTGAGTACAGTAGAGACATGCACAGTGAGTACAGTAGAGACACATGCACAGTGAGTACAGTAGAGACACATGTACAGTGAGTGCAGTAGAGACACATGTACAGTGAGTACAGTAGAGACACATGCACAGTGAGTACAGTAGAGACGCATGCAGTGAGTACAGTAGAGAGACTTCTGTACAGTGAGTACAGTAGAGAGATGCATGAACATTGAGTACAGTAGACGCATGCACAGTGAGTACAGTAGAGACACATGCACAGTGAGTACAGTAGAGACACATGTACAGTGAGTGCAGTAGAGACACATGTACAGTGAGTGCAGTAGAGACACATGCACAGTGAGTACAGTAGAGACACATGCACAGTGAGTACAGTAGAGACACATGTACAGTGAGTGCAGTAGAGACACATGTACAGTGAGTACAGTAGAGACACATGCACAGTGAGTACAGTAGAGACACATGTACAGTGAGTACAGTAGAGACACATGCACAGTGAGTACAGTAGAGACACATGCACAGTGAGTACAGTAGAGACACATGCACAGTGAGTACAGTAGAGACACATGTACAGTGAATACAGTAGAGACACATGCACAGTGAGTACAGTAGAGAGATGCATGCACAGTGAGTACAGTAGAGATGCATGCACAGTGAGTACAGTAGAGAGATGCATGCACAGTGAGTACAGTAGAGAGACTTCTGTACAGTGAGTACAGTAGAGAGACATGCACAGTGAGTACAGTAGAGACTCTTGTACAGTGACTCAATAAATCTCAATATATGTGTACTTTCTGAAATCCGAAATCTTACTCTTGCACTTTCGATGCGCATCTGTGCGTCTTTCCCATTATGCATCCTGCAGTCCATACTCCCCGATCTGTCAACCACAAACACAAACTCGCCTTGAGATGCCAGCGATGACATCTGGTCTGCAGGGAACTCTGGGTACAAACTGATCATGAGCACTGGGTCACCCATCAGAGACCCTGAAACAGAGACAGTGTAAACAGGGTAAGAGGGTCTAAATGGCCTGAATTCTGTTCTGTATGATTTATGTTACACTGTACGACAGTCTCTATCCTGCAGAGAGAATCAAACTCCCTGAACTAATTAAGTCCTGTGTCCCAACTCACATACGACCCACCCTAAACATCAAAGATCAGTGCGAGAACATAATAATTATGTTCAGAACTACAAACACCATCAAAAAGATTTATTTATCCTCCTTATAATTATCTATTTTAGATACAGGGAAGTTTGGCCATTGACTAGGGCAAATTCCGCCATCTTTAATCACTTGTGAGACATGAACACCAATGGCCAAATAATTGCCTTCAAGAACTTCTGACAATGTCGGATATTATTACAAGAAAAACTTCTTGCCTACAATGACTTTATTTTTATTGTAGGGTGAAGTAACCCGTTAACTCACACATTAGTATATTTACAGCATACTGAATTCATGTAAAAACTAAAGCCTGTACCTGGCTGAGCCGTGGCTGCTCCGGCCTCCACGACAGCACTGGGCTGATGGGTATTCTCATAGTACAGAAGCAGCTCAACATCCTTATCGAACCGGTGACCAGCACTCAGACTCACCTACACACACACACACACACATTACAGACGTTAAGTGCATAAAAACTGTACACACTCACAAACACACACACACACACACACACACACACACAGAGTACCGTGGCGTGAGTGTGGTGTGCGTCGAGGAACACCAGAGGGTCCAGAGGGCAGCTGGACTCCAGTCTGGAGATGCGGTCTGAAGATCTCACATCGACACTCAGAGACAGTGTGTACGGAATAACAGATGCTGAGGAAACTTCTGGAACACCAGCGGCTGAAGCTGAGAGAATCACACGGACAAACAGAGATAATATATAACACCAGCATCAGTATAGAGCCGAACCGCAAACCAGAACTGACCTGTGCATCTGGTTGGTTTAATCACACAGCCGATTCAACTGCTGAACAGTAAAACACTACAATGTTTTCATTGATAAAAATCATTAATATTTTTTTGAGTATCAAATCATCATATCAGAATGATTTCTGAAGCATCATGTGACACTGAAGACTGGAGTAATGATGCTGAAAATTCAGCTTTGATCACAGGAATAAATTACACTTTACTTTATATTCACATAGAAAACAGCTGTTTTACATTGTAATAAGATGTATCTGTTTTTACTGTATTTTTAATCAAATAAAAGCAGCCTTTGTGATGCAGAAGAGACTCTTTCAGAAACATTTGACTGGTAGTGTATGTGACTGGGGAAGGAAAAGGTTTGACTACATCATTCACTAAGCTTTCTGGGAAGAATATTTTTATAAAAAAAATTTGTTGTCTTTATTTTGTTTTGTTTTCAAAATCTTTGTTTCTTTAAATCGAACATAACTGATTTTTTAAAACCATGTAGAAATACACAGTGGTAAAACACTTGTGAAGTTGTGGACAGTCAGTGTTGCAGCCTGTATGTAAATATGATCATGAGGTCTTTACGCGTGTTCATGCATGATCTCAGTGTGTGTTTGATTAATCAGGTGAACTGCACCTGTGGGTGTGTATCTGGGGTTAAACTGCACCTGAGGGTGTGTATCTGGGGTTAAACTGGACCTGCGGGTGTGTATCTGGGGTTAAACTGCACCTGCGGGTGTGTATCTGGGGTTAAACTGCACCTGCGGGTGTGTATCTGGGGTTAAACCGCACCTGAGGGTGTGTATCCGGGGTTAAACTGCAACTGCGGGTGTGTATCTGGGGTTAAACTGCACCTGCGGGTGTGTATCTGGGGTTAAACTGCACCTGCGGGTGTGTATCTGGGGTTAAACCGCACCTGAGGGTGTGTATCTGGGGTTAAACTGCACCTGAGGGTGTGTATCTGGGGTTAAACTGGACCTGCGGGTGTGTATCTGGGGTTAAACTGCACCTGCGGGTGTGTATCTGGGGTTAAACTGCACCTGCGGGTGTGTATCTGGGGTTAAACCGCACCTGAGGGTGTGTATCCGGGGTTAAACTGCAACTGCGGGTGTGTATCTGGGGTTAATCCGCACCTGTGGGTGTGTATCTGGGGTTAAACCGCACCTGCGGGTGTGTATCTGGGGTTAATCCGCACCTGTGGGTGTGTATCTGGGGTTAAACTGCACCTGCGGGTGTGTATCTGGGGTTAAACTGCACCTGCGGGTGTGTATCTGGGGTTAATCCGCACCTGTGGGTGTGTATCTGGGGTTAAACTGGACCTGCGGGTGTGTATCTGGGGTTAATCCGCACCTGTGGGTGTGTATCTGGGGTTAAACTGCACCTGCGGGTGTGTATCTGGGGTTAAACTGCACCTGCGGGTGTGTATCTGGGGTTAAACCGCACCTGCGGGTGTGTATCTCGGTTAAACCGGACCTGCGGGTGTGTATCTGGGGTTAAACTGCACCTGCGGGTGTGTATCTGGGGTTAAACCGCACATGTGGGTTTTTATCTGGGGTTAAACCGCACCTGTGGGTGTGTATCTGGGGTTAAACTGCACCTGCGGGTGTGTATCTGGGGTTAAACCGCACCTGCGGGTGTGTATCTGGGGTTAAACTGCACCTGTGGGTGTGTATCTGGGGTTAAACTGCACCTGCGGGTGTGTATCTGGGGTTAAACCGGACCTGCGGGTGTGTATCTGGGGTTAAACCGCACCTGTGGGTGTGTATCTGGGGTTAAACCGGACCTGCGGGTGTGTATCTGGGGTTAAACTGCACCTGTGGGTGTGTATCTGGGGTTAAACTGCACCTGCGGGTGTGTATCTGGGGTTAAACCGGACCTGCGGGTGTGTATCTGGGGTTAAACCGCACCTGTGGGTGTGTATCTGGGGTTAAACCGGACCTGCGGGTGTGTATCTGGGGTTAAACCGCACCTGTGGGTGTGAATCTGGGGTTAATCCGCACCTGTGGGTGTGTATCTGGGGTTAAACCGCACCTGTGGGTGTGTATCTGGGGTTAAACCGGACCTGCGGGTGTGTATCTGGGGTTAAACCGCACCTGTGGGTGTGTATCTGGGGTTAATCCGCACCTGTGGGTGTGTATCTGGGGTTAAACCGCACCTGTGGGTGTGTATCTGGGGTTAAGTACAGCCGGCAGACAGAAGCGCAGTGCGTGATCAGCCTGAACGCTGAGCTCCATCACATAGACAATGTTGATGACAGCGTTCTGACCCGGAGACAAACACCCGACACTCAGTTTGAAGACATCCGAACTCTCATCGCTCTCTTCCAGCAGAAATGCTTGCTGACCCGAACTCACAGCATCATCATACTGATCCCGCGCCTGCAAGAGAAGCAGCAGTCAAGCAACAGGAGAGGACATCAGCTTGTGAGTGTTTCCTTTTCTCATTAGATTTTAACAAGGTTCTTTGTTGCTAGGAAACTTTGTTTTGAGTATTGCTTTTTCCCCCCATTTCCTTCCTTTCTGTTCAGCTTGTTCTCATTTGTTTGTTTTAATGAACTGAATTCACTATGTGCTTTCAAATCTCTACTATTACTGCTAACACTCGTAAATCGCGCTCTGTACATTGGAGGCAGCATAAATCCTTACAATCTGAGTACTATCGCTATGTCCTCTACTACTTTACTCTCTATTTCAATTAGGGATGCACCGAATCCAGGATTCGGATTCGGATTCGGATTCGGCCGAATATTGGGCTTTTTAACGGGGTTCGGTTTCTGCCGAACCTCAGAATTTTTTTCCACCAAACCGAACCCTAGGCTTGCACTACGCGCGCTACGTCGAAGTCACCGATCAGTGAATGACATCAAAGTATCGCGTGAACGAATAGAGAGCAGAAGGCTCCTTATGCTTTTGAATTGCTCTCGCGCTACTTTGATGTCATAAACTGATCTGTCTGTGCAGCGCCGGTTCAAGTCGAACAAGCCTGTAGTGTAACGCGTTGTGTCAGGAAGAAAAATAGGGATAGCTCACAGCTAAAGTTATTGCAGAGGCCAGACAGACTCACGGAGGCGATTGGCATCTCACAACTCGCACTTTATTCCACAATCGAACTTGTGTAACTGTCTGTCGCATGTTCTACCGTCCACAGCGTTACTTAACAAAATAAGGTAAAAATGAGCATCAAACAGAAATAACCCGCATTCATGGGCATGTGTTCGAGGCGCACGGCACATACAATACGGACTGCAGACAGTTCAACAGGGAGCGCGCAGTTCTTAAAGGGGCCACACCTTATTTCCACTCGTTACAGTAGGTGGACCGTTCGAATGCAGTATGCTGTGAGAAAGTGAAAATAGAACTCGTGAGCAGAAAAAGTGTTGTTTGGCAGTACTTTCAGTGTAAAGAAGGCAATTCAAGTCGAGCTACATGTTCAATTTGCAATGCCGATTTGTCTCATGGTTGCAAGGACTCTAAATAATAGGCTACACAATATCGCCGCAGTTCAAATGCATAATGTTGCTTATTCTTTTTTTTCTTTTCTTTTTTTTTACAGTTATAAAAGTAAAAGTAGTGTTTATTATTTACAGTAATAAAATTAAATTAAAAATCCACTTTGTTTACTTCATTAATGTGTTTACTGTGTTAATGGACTGAGGATGAGAGTAGGATTCGGTTTCGGATTCGGCAGAATCTTAACCAGTGGATTCGGTATTCCGCCGAACCCCACAAATCTGGATTCGGTGCATACCTAATTTCAATTGGTCTCTGGAACTAACAGACTTTATTTCACCTATTGCTACTCATTAAAGTCTCAACCTCACAGCCCTAACTGAGGCCTGGATCAAACCCGAGGACACTGCCACTCCTGCAGCCCTCTCCACTAACTTCACTTTCTCACACACCCCTCTCCCAACTTGTACTGGTCTGATTATCTCAAATTAATGTAAATTTGATCCTTTACCATCTCTAACTGGCAACAATTCATTTGAATCACATGCAATTACTATTACTCACCCTATTAAAATCCACCTTGTAGTTGTTTATCGTCCCCCAGGTCAACTGGGTAACTTCTTAGAGGAGTTAGATGTGTTACTCTTAAACTCCTCTGAGGACGGTACTACTCTGGTACTACTCTGGTATTTCAACATCCACCTTGATAAAACCCAGGCTGCTGACTTCAACACTTTACTGGCCTCATTTGACCTCAAGCAAGTGTCTAATACGGCTACTCACAAATCAGGTAACCAATAGGGCCTTGTCTACACACGCTACTGCTGCACGGACAACACTTTAGTTACTCCAATGCACACATCAGACCACTGTAGCGATTCAGGGCTCAAATGGGGGAATGTATAATCAATAATTAATAATTCACAATTACTAACTGATTATACGGGTTATGAGTTCTCAGTAAATCAACTACAGTTTATAAATATCACCCTTAACGGGAATATTGTGCCACGTATCTGTATGGACAACTAGACACAACGAATTGTGATCAATTATCCATACAGATAGGCAAAAATAGATCAATTTTTATATCAATAATCAATCACAACGTGTTTATAATTAAATATTAATATATCAATTGTCTATTATAGATCTATTTTCAGGATAACTCCTAATGGAATCAATTTGTTATCGAATGGTTTGTTCGTCCAGCAAACAGACCATATGATCCTTTATTAAATCACAAGAGGAGCTATACTTTTATAGACTTTCAGGAAAGACAGTTCTTCTGGCCATGAAAAACAGCTTTCTCGTAAAGTATAAAAGAAAATACTATCAGCAGTTTGTAAAGCGGGTAGCTTTGATCAGACATTAAAGGGACTTTATTATGAGCGCAAACAGAATCAATGAATGAGTATATATGGTTTTAATAAAGAAAATAGTACGTATATCGGTCACTACGATTACATGGAATAAAATGTATATACAATACAATAAGGCAATGAAACAATGAAAGTCAGAAAGTGATAGATAGAGGGAGAAGAAGGGGTTACAGAATGGCACATTACCTGGACAAAAACCTTTGAGAGAACCAACAAGGAAAACACAATCTTAAGCAGGGCTAAGCAATCTTAAACGCATCTAAATCTGAATAGAAATACGATACTTGCAAATATAACACTCTTGTGCTGTTGAGAAAGCGTGCCTGCGTGTGTGGCCTCGGAGTCCTTCAGAGCTGCGCGTTCACGTGCAAGGTGGTCCGTTAACAGGTAAAGTTGCCAGATGATTCAGGCTAAGTTCATTTCACTCATCGGTGGAAATGAACAAAGGAGAATCCGAAAAATGGAAAATAAAAACTTGAAGAAAGAAACAAACAAAGAAAATGAAGAAGGCTTGAAGAGCCTTGAAGAGGTTCACGAAGGGACGTAGGAAGTAAGAGGTAAGAGAGCGATGAAACCGCTGGTCAATGACTTTAAACAGCGTCTGAGTTCACCTCCCAGGGGTGAAGCTGACCAATCGACTTGGAGTTCTGTGAGCGCAAAAATTTGGTTCCTTTGTCTTGTCAGGCGCTCATTTGCATAGTTTATGACAGTGACAGAAACGTGGTCAATCTTACTCCAGCGATGAAAAACATAGTAAAATACATTTTATCACACTCTACTATATAGATTCAGCTGAGCCAAACCGAGAGGTTTACATCGATACTGAGAACGATGTGTCTGGCACATCCAACGACAGGGTTACATTCATATGCATGATTCTAGGCATTTAGAGTTTATCTAAACACAACTAGAGAAGTCATAACTATACTACAATGAAAACAGAACACATTGGTATACATGAATATATTTTACCCTTGTCAGAACTACTTATTTCTGACTTCACATGTGAGGAATGTCTGTACGTGTGTGCGTTAAATAAAAAGGTCCGTGTGTGTTTGTGTGTGTGTGTGTGATGAGATCTCTCACTCTCTTCGGAGAGCCGATTAAGATCTCTTTGAAGCTCACGCGTTCGAGTTTATGGCTGTTGGTTTTTCTCTCGCGTATGCCACAAAGTGTCAGTGGGGCAATTATGGCCCAGACTCTGTGGTGCCAGGCCGGAGTTATGGACCAGAGTTAGAGAGGTTAGAAGCATTTTTACATCATTTTCATCACAGATGGCGGCTGTGGCGCCTGTAACTGGCGGAGCCGCGGCTCGTCTCCTGCTTCGTAAATTATTAATGGTCATTTTTTTCAACATATGTGATCATTTCAGCCCAGATAACAAATGGATGGGTCTTGGCTTTATGGATTTATGATCGGGACTCTTTGTTGCGCATCAAAGAATCGATGGAGGGCCTGTTTGATAAACACGACAGGTACAAACAGGCGTTTCCTCCTCCTTTTGCAATCGTTCCCGACTCACCTGACTACTTGCTGCTGTGTCGGGCACCAAGCAGGGTCCGTAGGAGATCCAGGAAAAGAGGCTTACGGCCCGGTATCCAGGTTAGGCGAAGGCGTGCCGCAGCGCGCGGGGGCTCCGTTGTCTTCGGCCGCCGGGACCGCGCTCGGTGCCTGCACCGGATTCCTCTCCTCGATGTGTGCGACAGCGTGTCCGCGACGCCGCCTGCTTGGACTACAACGGGTGACCTGGACCCTTCACAGCGCTGGAGTTGTGGTCAGCGGTTTTTGTCGCCACCATCTACTTCCGTGTTCGTGTCGGCTTCTCCCGCATGGACTGGCTGGAGACCACGTGACCGCTGGACGTGCCTTCGACCAATCCCGTTGCGTAACATGGACACTGCCTTTGTGACATCATCTAAACTCTACGTTGGCCTGTTGAATGCTCGTTCAATTGCAAATAAATCTCATTCATTGAACGATCTTTTCTCAAGAGAAAGCCTGGATATCATGTGTTTTTCAAAGACATGGCAAAGAGAGGGAGAGTTTATTCATTTAAATGAGCTCTGCCCAGCTGGCTGCTCTGTTGTTGGGAAGCCCCGCCCTTGTCGCCGTGGTGGTGGTCTGGCTATAGTGCATAGGAATATCTTCAAATTGAATGTGATCCAGTCCCAAGAATTCTCTTCTTTTGAATTGCAGATGGTCAAGGTGGGTTTCTCATCCCCTTTCTACTGTATGTTGGTCTATCGTCCTCCTGGCCCTGCTGCTGTCTTTCTAAAGGATTTTAGTGACTTCCTGTCCTCTATAATAAAGTTGGAATCTGTTTTAATACTTGGGGATTTTAACCTTCATGTTGATGACAGCTCATCTTGCCCCGCAACGGAATTGTTAACATTGACTGAAGCTTTTAATTTTGAGCAGCATGTTTCTGACCCCAAAAAGGCCATATTTTAGACTTAGTTTTTACGCTTGGCCTTGACATTTTAAATTTATCTGTAAATGATGTTCATATGAGGGATCATAGCATTGTTCTGTTTGATCTGCATTTCAGTCCTGAGCCAAAGTCTCCAGCAGTTAGGTCTCAGAGGCGTGTTATCACTGCTAATACTGCAGATACATTTTTTTATATGTTTGATCCTGTTTTAGTCATGGATTGTCTCGATGTGGATGATTTTATTAACTGTTTTAATATTCACTGTGTAACAATTTTTGATCAGGTGGCTCCTGTTAAATCTAACTTGTCTACTCAGAAAAAAGTATGCCCTTGGATAAATGAAGACATCCTAAGTCTTAAGAGACTGTGTCGAAAGACTGAGCGTCTGTTGAAATCCACTAGTCTTGAGGTGCACAGGCTCTATCTCAGGGATCTTGTGTCGTCATACAATGTGATGGTTGAAAATGCCAGATCTGACTATATCCGACAACTGGTAACATTGAATAAAAAAAATCCTAAAGTGTTGTTTGACACGATCAATGCTCTTGTATCTCCTGCTGCTCCAGTTACCCCTGTTTTCTGTGAAGCTGACAGCAACGCCGCCTTGGGATTTTTTACCAATAAAATTAAGATGATTAGAGATAAAATTCTGCCCCTTCCGTGTGGTAACCCTGCTGTTTTTGAGCCTGTCTCCAGCATGTGGTCCTCTTTTAGGAGTGTGACGATTGCTGATATTTCGGAACTGGTGACCAAGATGAAGCCATCTTCTTGTTCATCTGCTGTCTTTCCTTATAGGCTCTTCCAAAAGTGTTTGAGGCAATTGGCCCTTGTGTTACCAAAATGGTTAACCTCTCTTTGTCTACTGGTGTGTTTCCCAATGCTTTCAAGCATGCCATAGTGGAGCCCTTACTAAAAAAAAGCAGGTTTAGACCCTACTGACTTAAATAGTTTTAGGCCTATTTCTAAGCTCCCGTTCCTGTCCAAGATCCTTGAGAAGGTGGTCTGTGAACAGTTGACATCTTTTCTGGATAAAAGTAACATCCATGAGTCATTTCAGTCTGGTTTCCGTAACCATCACTCGACTGAAACGGCCTTACTGAAAGTGTCAAATGACATTATGATGTCAGCTGATTCTGGAAAACATACTGTTCTAGTCCTTTCTGTCCTCAGCCTTTGATACCATTGACCATCAGGTCTTGCTGAGAAGACTGAGGGACCAAGTTGGTCTGTCAGGGTCAGTTCTACAGTGGTTCTCCTCATATTTATCTGGGCGTAGCTTCAGTGTTACAGCTAACCAAATAGGGTCTGAGTCTGCGGATTTGGTATGTGGAGTGCCTCAAGGTTCCGTTTTGGGTCCGGTTTTATTCTTGTTGCATTTGATCCCCTTGGGACAGATCATACAAAGGTTCAGTGATGTCTCTTTCCACCTATTTGCTGATGATATTCAACTTTACTGCTCCTTTAAGCCATCTGAGATCTGGAAGCTAAACTCCTTGCTCCTGTGTCTCGTCGAACTAAAAAAATGGCTAAGTGATAACTCTCTGTAACTTAATGCAGACAAGACAGAAACACTGGTCATTGCCCCTGATGTTTCAGTTCCAGGGATTAAACAGTATTTGGGTGACTTAGGCCAGTCTGCTAAGCCAAGTCTTAGAAATTTGGGAGTTATCTTGGACAAAGACTTGTCATTAATGCAGCATTGTAAGCAGCTGACAAGGAACTGCTTTTTTCAATTAAGGAAAATAGCTAAACTTAGAAGTATGGTCTCACAAAATGATTTGGAGCTCATCATTCATGCTTTTGTGTCTTCGCGTTTAGACTACTGTAATAGTTTATTCTCATGTCTAAACAAGGAGCTCTCTCGACTGCAATTAGCGCAAAGCTCTGCAGCCAGAATTCTGACCCGTACAAATAGGAGGACTCATATATCCCCTATTCTAAAAGAACTGCATTGGTTGCCAGTGTCCTATAGGATCAAGTTTAAAATTCTGGTTTTAGTTTTCAGAGCCTTGCATGGTCAGGCTCCTTTTTACATCAGTGATCTGATCCAGCCCTACATCCCTGTGCGGACCCTGAGGTCTGTGGATCAGAATCTGCTGAAGGTTCCACGCACTCGTTTTCGTACTAGAGGTGACCGATCCTTTCAGGCTGTTGCTCCTAGGCTTTGGAACGATCTTCCGCCCTCTTTGCGCTCTATTGACTGTGTTGATACCTTCAAGTGTAAACTAAAGACTCATCTATTTGTTCAGGTTTCAAATGAGCTACCTTTGGGTTGATATGATCTTGTATTGTATTGTGTCACAGGCCGGCTCATAGCCTGTGGCAAAAATGAGGGGACACGAACAACAGGTATAGGCCAATCAAAAAGGTTCTTTATTGTAAACCAAAAACTATTAACTTTAAACAAAGAAAAAGGAATGAGGTGTGAAAATGTCATAATGTAAGGTGTATGTAAAGTGCAGGGATGCGTGAAGCTGTGTGTGTGAACATGACTGAGTGAAAACTAAGTAAAACTGCAAAGGAACAAACAAAACAGGATCATACCTGGAGGAGCAGAGAGAGAGATAAGAGTGGTTAGTGAAGCAGTTTAAATACCCTGAGCCCAGGTGGCTCCAATCACTAACGACCCTCCTATACCTGCAGGAGGAACCGCCCCTGCAAGGCAGAGGAGGGGCCATGACAATTGGCCTTTTATATTATGTGTATATTTTTGATGTAATTTTTCTGTTGTGAAGCACTTTGTGGCCTTCTGTCTGTGAAAGGTGCTATAGAAAAAAAAGCTTACTTACTTACTATGTATAAGTGAATGAGTCGTCCTGACACAATCCAGATACGCTACACCACTTACTCATCCCTTTTAACCTCAAACTGACTCCTGACACACGCACTCCTCCACAGGTCACCTTTAGGCAACCCTACACTCACTTTCTCCCTCTCGCCTATCCTCTATGATTTCATCCTCCCTTCCTCCACCCGCTTGGTTTTCAGCACTGGACACTGACACTCTTTGCTCCACTCTAACATCTTGTTTGCCCCCTTTCATCCAGACCAGCCCGCGCCACCCCCTCTGCCCCCTGGCTGTCTGATGTACTTCATGAACATCGCTCTAGACTCAGGGTTGCAGAGAGGAAGGTCAAGGTCAAAGTTTATTTCTATAGCACCTTTTAACAATACGAATGTTGACCAAAGTGCTTCACAGATACATCAAAAGTACACATACAGTTAAGTAGAGCAAAATAAAAAAATTCAAACCACATAGACCTATAAATAAATAGAATCTTTATACTAAGTACAAATTTTAAACCTAGCGACCTCACAAGAACTGCAACCCCGTAGTATTTCATAGATGCAAAAAGCATTTTTAAGCGAATTTTTTCAATTTAATAAGCTTGAGAAAAAAGGTAGGTGTTACGTGTGGGTTTTTGTTTTGTTTCTTGTATATCACGTGATTCCTTGTTTGTCTTGTGACCCTGCCATGTGTCTTGTCTTTTGTTTGTTGTTGCTCAGTGTCCACAGGTGTTCCTCGTCCATGTTTATTAGTCTCCCCAGGTGTTTCTTATTAACCACGCCCCCTTGTTATCTTGTTTAGCTTGTTTGTCTGTGTATTTAAACCCCTGTGTTTCAGTTGTTGGCTGTCGGTTGTTGTTTAATGTTACTTCTGTCTTGTTCTGAGTTCCCTGGATTTCCTGTTTAATTAAATGTGCTTGCGATTGCATTCACTCTCCGTTTCATCCTTGCTGCCGCGTAACAGAACAACCGACCCTCAAATGAAGCCAGCAGCACGGACCTCGTCTGATCTCCCCAGTATGAGCTGGGAATTCGCGGGTCAGATCGCAGCCTTGGCTCTGGATAGCCCTGATTTATTACAGTTCACGTGGGGATTTATTCCTCTCGCTACTTCCTGCTCCCTCGGAGACGAGGCAATTAAATTGTGTTACCGGCTGGGGGCTAAGGAGGTCAACCCGAGGGAGCTTCCCAATATCTCCGGTCTGGACTGGAGAGAGGCACTCTCCCGATGTCTGGAGAGCTTCCTCCCACGGTACGCCAGGTCATCATCTGACCTCCACGCCCAGCTGGATTTTCACGTCCAGCCAGAGCTTCACGTCAGCCACGTCCAGCCAGACCCTTCACCGCTGGTCCCGTCCAGCACAGAGCCTTCACAGCTGGTCCCGTCCAGCACAGAGCCTTCACCGCTGGTCCCGTCCAGCCCAGCGCCTTCACCGCTGGTCCCGTCCAGCACAGATCCTTCACCGCTGGTCCCGTCCAGCACAGATCCTTCACCGCTGGTCCCGTCCAGCCCAGATCCCTCACCGCTGGTCCCGTCCAGCGCCCTCACCGCTGGTCCAGCCCAGCACCCTCACCGCTGGTCCCGTCCAGCCCAGCGCCCTCTCGCTCTCGGAGACTGAGGAGGAAGAGGACGTCCCGCAATGCCTGGAAGTCCTTCCTGTACTTCCTGTCAGCCCAGAGCCCTTGCCGCTGGTCCCGTCCAGTCCAGAGACTGTTCACGTCACGTCTGCCCAGCGAGAGACTGTTCACGTCACGTCTGCCCAGCGAGAGACTGTTCACGTCACGTCTGCCCAGCGAGAGACTGTTCACGTCACGTCTGCCCAGCGAGAGACGCTTCACATCACTTCTACAGAGCCAGTGTCTACAGACAAGATGGCCGATCCAGAGTCGGTTCACGTCACTTTCTCCGAGCCAGTGTCTACGGACAAGATGGCCGCCTTCGAGCCAGTGTCTACGGACAAGATGGCCGATCCAGAGACTGGTCACGTCACTTCCTCCGAGCCAGTGTCTACGGACAAGATGGCCGAACCAGAGACTGTTCACGTCACTTCTGCTGATCCAGAGACTGTTCACGTCACTTCCTCCGAGCCAGTGTCTACGGACAAGATGGCCGAACCAGAGACTGTGGCCGCCCGATGGACTGTCTTCTCTGCCATGGCCGCCCGAGGGGTCGTCTCTGCCCTGGTCCCCTGTACGAACCTGGCCCTCCGTCCCTCCCCTAAGACCGCCTCCACTTCACCACCCTCCTGAACTTTTGTGTTTTTGTTTCAAGGGGCGTCGGGAGCCGCCCATAGGGGGGGGGCTATGTTACGTGTGGGTTTTTGTTGTGTCTTGTATATCACGTGATTCCTTGTTTGTCTTGTGACCCTGCCATGTGTCTTGTCTTTTGTTTGTTGTTGCTCAGTGTCCACAGGTGTTCCTCGTCCATGTTTATTAGTCTCCCCAGGTGTTTCTTATTAACCACGCCCCCTTGTTATCTTGTTTAGCTTGTTTGTCTGTGTATTTAAACCCCTGTGTTTCAGTTGTTGGCTGTCGGTTGTTGTTTAATGTTACTTCTGTCTTGTTCTGAGTTCCCTGGATTTCCTGTTTGTATTTGTTTAATTAAATGTGCTTGCGATTGGATTCACTCTCCGTTTCATCCTTGCTGCTGCGTAACAGTAGGTTTTAGTTGATGCTTTAAAAACATTTGAAGTAGGAGAAGCTCTGATCGATAAAGGTAGTGTATTCCAGAGTTTTGGCGCATAGACTGAAAAGGACCTATCTCCTTTTGTTTTCAAACGTGATTTCGGGATATTTAATAATAGCAGAGATGACGATCTAAGTGATCTCTGAGGAGAATAAGAACTTAAAAGTTCTGATATATAAATAGGGGCCATTCCATGAAGAGCTTTAAACCAACTCTTTGTTTCACAGGAAGCCAATGGAGAGAGGCCTGGATAGGTGAAATATGTTCCAGTCAAGAATCGTGCAGCAGCATTTTGGACAATCTGTAATCGCGAAAGTGATGACTGACTAATTCCAGCATACAGGGCATTACAGTAATCAAGTCTTGTTGAAATAAAAGCGTGTATTACAGTCTCCAAATCTTTAAAAGTCAGAAGGTGTTCTAACTTACGAAGACGCTTTAGTTGAAAAAAGCTGGCCCTAACTACAGAATTTATCTGTTTGTCAAACTTCATGTCACAATCAAAAATGACCCCCAGATTTTTGACGTAAGAGTGATTTTTTGACTGCAAATTCCCCAAGAAAGCACTGTATTTATTCATTTGTGGTTTGGAGCCAAACAGGATAACCTCAGTCTTATTATCATTCAATTGAAGGAAGTTTTCATCCATCCATTCTCTAACGTCCTTTAAACATGCTAGCAGGGAAGAAACAGAATCTCTACCAGAGTCTAATGCTAAATAGAGTTGGGTATCATCTGCATAGATGTGATAAGAGATCTTATGATGCTCAAAGATCAAACGCAATGGAAGCAAGTAAAGAGAGAACAGAACTGGACCCAGGATCGAACCCTGTGGCACTGAGGAAGAGGAAAATTCTCCGAAATCTACAGATAAACTCCTATTAGAAAGATAAGACTCAAACCACTGTAAGGCATTTTCACAGATGCCAACCTCATGATTTAGTCTTTTTAACAAAATGCGGTGGTCCACGGTGTCAAATGCTGCGCTTAAATCCAACAAAACAAGGACTGCGCAGTTTCCAGAATCGACTGATACCAAAATATCATTTGTCACTCTTAGTAGGGCAGATTCAGTACTATGCTTAGCTTTGAAAGCAGACTGAAAAGGATCTAATACCCCTTTTCCACCAAAGCATTTTGAGAGCCGGTTCGGAGCCGGTGCCTACTCGCGAACCAGTTCTTTGTGTTTCGACAGCCAAAGAACCGGTTCTCGGCCAAGAAAACTGGTTCCAAAGCGGCACCAACTCTTTGCTGGACTAGAACCAGAGAACCGTTCTTTTACCACGTCATGCTTACGTCGGGGGCTGGGGGCGGGTTTAGATGTGTTCTTAAACATCTTTTCTGACCGCAAAGCCAGGAGAAACATTTGCAGAAACACGATGTAGTCCGCCATTGTAATTGTTATGCTTGAAGTTGGCGCAAGCGTTTCTAGCTTTTTTTTTTTTTTTTTTTTTTTTTATTGAAAACATTATGTAAGCAAAGAAGAAAACAGTCACAATATAGAACAAATAAACGAAAAGAAAAAAAAAGACACAAGACAGGGGTACATAACTAATCAGAAAAGATTACATATCAAAGGAAAAGATTAAAAGACTTACATATTTCAATTGTTTTTAAAGCCTTCTTGGTACACGAGTTAGAGATAATCCCAAAGTAATGTTGTACTTGCAAGCGTTTCTAGCTAAGACGTATAGCGACGTACACAGTGACGTAACGACGTCGTTCGCTGGGCGCTCTAGTCAGTGGAAAAACAAACCGGTTCTGAGAAGGTTCGCAAGTTGAACCAACTCCGAACCAACTTTGAACCAGCACCAGTTCCGAACCAGTTCTTTTTTGGTGGAAAAGGGGTATAAGATGTTATTTAAAATTAAGTACGGTGTAAGTTGATTTAACACCACTTTTTCCAGGACTTTAAGTAAAAAGGGCAATTTTGAAATGGGCCTGTAGTTATGAAGTTCTGAAGAAGGCTTGGTTTTTTTAACAAAGGGTGGACCACAGCATGTTTTAAACAGGATGGAACAATGCTGCTAGCCAGAGAGGCATTTATAATGGAAAGCACACTTGGTGAAATCACATCCAATACGTCATTTAAAAGGACAACTGGAATAGTATCCAGAGAACAAGTGGTTAATTTCATTTTCGAAATCACAGCCAGCAGATCAGAGTAGACAGTGAAAAGCAGACAGACTACAAAAAATCTGTAAGCTATAGGAACTTTTAGATGAAGATGATGAAATCAGTGACCTAATACCAATTATCTTATCTATAAAGAAGCTACAAAACTTCTCACACAGATCAGTACTTGGAACTAGACCAGAGAGAACTGGTGTATTTAACACAGAGTTTAGAGTGGAAAATAAAGACTTTGGACAATGGGAATTTTTTGCAATCAAATTTGAAAAATAATTCGCCCTTGATAAATAAACAGCTTCCTGATATTGAGACAGACTAGCTTGCAAAAGCTTATATGAAATTTGCAGTTTGTCCTGTTTCCATACTCTTTCTGCCCTTCTGCATCTTTTTCTTAAAGCTCTAATATCTTCATTTAACCAGGGTTGGTTATTTCGTTTGTTTTTTTTAGCTTTAAGAGGAGCGACTTCATTTAATACTTCAGTACAAGAAGCATTGAAATTTATAACCAGATTCTCAACATCCATACCTTGTGATGCGTGATTTGTACAACCAGCTGCCGAGGCTACAAACAAATCCTTAAATTTGGTAGCAGTAGCTGAATTTAAGGGGCGAGCAAGAAAAATAGATGGCTGGTATACAGAGCTACAAGAAATAGGGAGCTCACTATCAAACACAACAGGCCAATGATCTGACAAACCAGTGTCACTTATATAAATGTCTTTGATGAAAAAACCTGAGGATAGCACAAGATCAAGTATATGTCCTAGCTTATGTGTAGGGCCAGGTACCGATTGCTTAAGGTTAAAAGAGTCGATTAGCTGTACAAACTCTTTTACAAGAGGCTTTGCAGGACAACACAGATGTATATTGAAATCACCGACAATTAAAAGGTTATCACTTCTCATGACAATGTCAGATAAAAGTTCAGAGAAATCTCTTAAAAAGTCACTTTTAAAATTCGGTGGTCTATAAATCACAGCAATAAGCAGAGAACATGGGGATTCGACTTTGCATAGCATAGCTTCAAAACTATCAAAACTTTCTACTGATACAAGCCTACTCTTAAAACTAAAATTACAGCAACCCCTCCACCCTTCTTTGACTTTCTAGGGCAGCTAAAAAAGCCACAGTTTATGGGAAGAAGTTCTGAAAAAGGGCTTAAATCATTTTCAGTCAGCCAAGTTTCAGTAATAAACATGAAGTCCAGTTTTTTTGATAAAAAAAAAGTCATTTAGTAAAAATGGTTTGTTCCCTACTGATCTTGCATTTATCAAGGCTGAGTTTATAAACACTGTTTCTTTTTCTTTCACTTCCACAAGGGACGTAGACAACTTTGATAGAGAGCGAAGATAGTAGATATTTGTGCCACGTCTGGATATTTCATGACGCCGGGTCTGTCTTGCAGTAGACCATGTAGTAGGTATAGATCCCGGTGTAGTAATAATAGTTTTTCGAGACGGGCGGGCTCCACGGTGAACATATCGCGGGCGCCGAATAATCCCCAAGTCGACGCACGCTGAGTAAATGTCAGGTGCCAGGCGAGTTTCAGAGCGATTGTTCATACGCAGAAGGTCTGAAATTGTATATTTAATTCGCATATTGATGTCATGAGATAAATAAACACTGGAATATCGTTCACTATTCCAGGTGACGATTGACCATACGGCGAACAATAATGCCCAGTGAACAAAGAACAATATCATAGTTCAGTCACTCCCCAAATCAGACCTGATTTAAATCCAATGGAAATACATACAGCCCAAGGACAATATATACAGTTTGCAACTAGGGATGCTAACCGATGACCGTTTGACCGATGGTTGACCATATAAACGTTAACCGATCAAAGTTGTCGGTAGTCGGTTAAAAAAAAAAAGTGATCTCTAAATTAGGCAATTATAGACAGTGGACTAAACGCTACTACAGTTAGCCATCTCATTCCAAGATATTTTTGTGTGAAGTGAACAAATCCCTCACACTCAATTTTTCATAACTCGCCTGTTTGTACTTAATAAACCAATAAAAACATTTGGCGTGAGGTCACACTGTTTGGGTTCGCGCGCTCACAAGGTTTGCGAAAAGTAAAGGCTACAGGCTAAAACACTCGAGATTAGAGCCAGGGCAGACGACAGGATGAAGCGTGCAAAGAAAAGTAGTGTGTGGGACCATTTCACCAAAAAGAATGACACAGATGCTTAAATACAGTAGGCCTACATCATCTATGATGTATCACCTGAAAATGCGACTTGTTCTGTCCGTTATTAGAAGGCACACAGTGAGTTAGACCTGCCTTGGCCGGTGCGTCTTTTACGCATTCTGAAGGTGCCTGTTTTATCCATTGGTTTTATCGTGTTCCAGTCTATTAGGCAACATTACGCATAAGATGGGCTTAGATTTGGAAATACATTACATCTACATTTCAGTGGTAATAGATAAGGTGATGATGATCATCATCTTTCTTTATTATTGTTAGCACTACCTCAAACTAAAGCGGTGTCTCTTCGGAGCTGTCATTTTCTTAAATGAGCCGCGGCAATGTTTCAAATGAGCTTCTAACCAGGGCCGGCTTTGCCGACAGGCGACACAGGCGGCCGCCTGGGGCGCCATCTGCTGGACGGGCGCAAAATTGCAGAATAAAAAAAAAAAGTTAATTAAATGTATGTATCCTATTATGAAAGCTGCGCACACGCTGTACACTTTTACTGTGCACTGTCCACACACTGCTTGTATTTGTCCATTTCTTTTACTAGATCAAACAATCCTAAAAAACGACTGAGTCACTCTAACAGGCAGCTGTCAAACTCACGCGCGTTGCTCAGCAACCGGCAGTGGCGCGAAAACATCTGACAGCTGGTTTTAGCGCTTTAAATGCGCTTTAAACGCCCCTTGGCGGTTGTAGGCTATAAATTATCATATATTATATAATCTTTTATTATGAAAAGAACACCAAAGCCATCGGGATCGGATTTCCGAAAACGAAGGAAGGAGGAGGAAGAAAAACGGGCCCAAAGCAGAGGTATGTAGACTATATCATCAAGCTCACAGCCAGTGGTTAAATTGGGCCGGGGCTCTCCGGGGCTCAGCCCCGGGCCGGCACATAAGCCTGCCAGTGGCGCAAAAAGTGGGTATACCGGTATGTGTAGCGGAGTAGGCGCCCTCATAAGATTTATGAGGAGTAGGCGCCCTCAAAAAGATGGATAAAGCAAAAAAGCGGCTGGGGGCTAAAATGGAAATAGCACATTCGTTTTGTTTTGTTTTGCTTAATCGGTGGCGCTGGGTTAGTGCTGGTGTAATGCATTGGTCAAAAAAAAAGTCAGCATTAGCTTTTTTTCTGACACCGCATGAAACGCGTAGATCAGCGCCCATTGGTTGTTTTCTTGATTGACACTGGGCTGGCCCAATCACATCTTTAATGTGAAGTATAGAAAAAATACTCTTTCTATTAGTATAGAAATTAGTACAAAACTTATGAAAGTTTCCTTTGTTTTTCAGTGCATTGTTTTACAATATATGGGTATTATCATGGGTTAATATTATAACTATTATTATGTAATGTAGACAGACACTAACTAAAAGAGGTTTGAATTTTTCTTTGTTTAATTTGAACACTGAATATGGGTTGGAGCTTTTAATTTTGAACTCTCAAAGTGCACCAGATTGATGAATTTAACATTAAAATGCACAAAATTTTCTTACGGGGGAGCATGCCCCCGAACCCCCCTAGCCTTGTAGCAGCCTAATAGATTAGTAATAATAGTAGTGGTGGTAGTAATTGTCATTTATCTACTACAAGTTACATGGTCAGATAAAATGTATTTGTACAATGCAACTATGTAGGATAATTGAAATATCCTTGAACGTTCTTTGTAGCATTTGTATAAACAATTTATTACAGTTCAAGTCATAATTTGCTTGTTGAAGTTTTGCAAAAATCAATCTCGCCTAGGGCAACCAAAGGGCTAGAGCCGGCCCTGCTTCTAACGCTAGACTAACGCCTTTATTTTCAACGCGATCACCTTGTACCCAAACCATTTCGAAACTAAGGAGTCATTTGTCCTCCGATTACATACAAGCTCCTCAGCGCCACGTTTGCGGGACTCATGTTTCGCGCTGTAGGGGATTTTAAAAAAGTGACGTGAGTGGAAGCGCGGCGCCGGGGCAGTGTGTGTGTGGGCGGGAGGCAGAGAGAGATGCGACAGAGTTGCAAAATTGCAGGCGCGGCGCGAAATGGCTGTTATTTCAAATAGCGCGGCATATTTTAAACTAATCGGTTAACCGGTTTCAACCGGCTAATGAGGCTTGGTGGTCGGTCAAGAAAATTTTTAGTTTTCGCCATCCCTATTTGCAACCACAGAGCACAGGCAGGACAAAAAGTAGGTCCGATAGAGATCAGCGATTTCAACATTCAACGTTGGCCCAAAGTTTTTTAACACAGAGTGACTCACGACATAGCCGTCCTTTGATCCGGTGAAAACTACAACGGTGGCTCTTTATGTAGATCTTCTCAGGAGAGAAAACAGCAATGGAGATAACAAAACCACACCGAGAAAGTTTGGCACAGAAATTGGTCCAGAGTTTTAACACAGTGTGACTCAAGAAATAACCATCCTTTTATTCGATGAAAAACTACGACGGTGGGTCTTTATGAAGATCTCCTCAGAGCAGAAAACAGCAGTGGAAATAACAAAACTGCACAGAGAAATACTAGTTTCGCAAGGCAGGGCTTCGTATCATCCAGGTACACGACCGGAGAGCAGCGGCAGACAGGAACAAATCCAGAATGTAAAATCTGTAATTTTATACACAGTTAAATGCGATCCATTTCCATTTGTACTTGCCAACTAATTGTACAAATGAACAGGACTTTACAGATAAATTACAGATTAAAAAATTACATTTCATTTGTGCCTTATGTTGTGAGCTCAGATAGCAGCATATACATTTGAGGGCAGTAAATTAATGTAACAAATACATGCATATTTTTTTTTAAGTTGCAACTGTTCAGAGATTCGCATAGCCACGGTTCGTCGAGGGAAACTGAGGCTCCTTGGCTCCCGCTCCTGTTTGATCTGCGCTGAAAAGTCTCCCGTGTGTTGGTCAAAAACAAACAGTTCTACGCCTAAATAAACTCAATTCTGCTGAAGATAAAGACAGAAACAGTGGTGAGGGGTGTGGCCAAGCTTTGTCACTGATGGCCACGCCCCTAGCCCCGCCCCTTCATGTTTAGTATATGCCAATGCCATGTTTTGATTAATATTGCTGTATTTCAGGTAAACCATGATGCTGGAAAAGCCTCATTAGACATTTGACTGGCCTTTTCCAAATCTGTGGAAAAAAATGTTTTCTAATGGTGTAAATTTCTGGGGTCACCTGAGGGCCTCCTCAACTATATACGACACTACAGCAAAGCTGAAACCAGTGAGATGTATTACTGATTTCACAATCACAGAGAGAAGCCCATTCCTAACAGAGGTACTTTACATGTAGAAGCCTTAAAAGGCACATAAATAAAAAAAGACACGTTATTCAAAGGCTGAGAGACACTGTGGATAGTTTTCAAAAACATTATCATGGCAAAATTTTGCATTTGCACAATCTCTCTGGAATTAAATGGGTTGCTGTAGAAAGATAACAAAAACTTCTGTTGTGTAATGTGTGATCTGAACAAACATTTTAAAAATCAAAGACAACCACAGATAGATTCTAATGTATAAAACTTTGCATAGATTTCCTAGGCTTGTTTGAAAGCGACAGGTGTGTGTGTGTTGAGCAGGTTTGAACTGAACTACAGCATCTGTCTGTCGGACAGAGAAATTACACACCTGTGCTTCTACACCCCGTTAACATGATCACAATGACATTTTAGCAGAAATTCATCATGTGTTTAAGCAGTTTAAATTTAAATCTAAATCTGGTGTGAAGACTCACACTCTGCTTGTCCCGCAGCTCCGCCACGATCTCCTGCTCCTCGATCCGGGCGCTGAAGTGGCAGACGGCAGCGTCGGCCGGCAGCGGGAACACGAACACGGCCTCCAGCGCTCGATCCTCCTCGTTCACATACTGAAGACTGGAGCTGACGGAGACCCCGTGATCCCGAACCTGCAGCTGCACCGAGATGCTCTTCAGAGGAACTGAGACACACATACACACACACACACACACACACACATCAGAGGAACTGACACACACACACACCTCAACACTGTCTTCAGAAGCTCTGCTGTAATCAGGCTTGCGCTGGTAACTCATCGGTGGACTTTCCTTGAACATTTTCAACAATACGGGCTATATTATTTTTTACACCTTTCTCATTCTTACTAATTCAAGCAAAAAATTCAAAAGTGTTGCCTTTTATGGTGTTAAATAGTGGATGAAACAGGGAAAGCGCACAAACACAAACACACACACACACAGGTGAGCACAGTGACTAAGCTCAAATATAAACCTGCAGAAATAACAAATCCCAAACTCCAGCAGAAAAAAAATATGTTTGTGCACAAATCTCCAAGACGAAGAAGAGTTTAGACCGGGTCTGTGTCCAGATACACGTGTGTTAAATGCTTTCGGCTGCTGGCCTTCTCTGAAACTTGTGTTTTGATTGGCTGCTTGTATTACATTAAAGGAACACGTCTTAATAGCTGTGAGAATCTTTGTGCATTGGAGTAGCGGTTTCCATTCAGGCAAACATGCTCAGATTCATAAATGTATGATGCTCGGGAGGCTAACATCAAATTATACACAATCAGCCATTTAAAATGAAAAATTAATGTTGTTATATTAATGTTGAACACTGGAGGGAGCCACTGGATCTTTTAAGCCTATCAGTTTCCTTTCCTTTGAATGGAAATACATTGATTTAGTTCATGTGTATAACTATGGTGTACTGACAGTAAAGTTTTAATTAGTGCATGAAAAAGGGGAAGGAAGATGGCGTCGTAGAGGCTCGTCTTTTGATGAGCTCCCGTAACATTAATTAAAATATTCTGTCAATTTATATTTTCACTCAGTGAAATCATTCTACTTGGTTAGATGGTTATTGTGCCATGTCTTTAGATCAATATTTTTTAAAAGGATCTGACAGACTTCCTAAAGCAAAGAAGATTGTGCCGAAAAGTTCTACAGTCAGTGGCGACGAGTGCGATGTTACGGACGACGTGAGCGTGAAGAGTCGCGAGGAGGAAAGTTCCAACTCCAACTTTGCTCAAGCTTCAGACAAGCTAACTGATAACATTACGAAGGTAATAGTTGAGAAAGGGAATAATGCGCTAGCCGTGATAAACGATCAGAGTTCAGTTCCAGGCCTCAGTGGAGTGAGTGGGCCAGGCGGAGACTTTGGTCACTGCAAGATACGCGGATCTGACTGCGTTCACCAGAGGATGTGACTGCGTTCACCAGAGAGTGTGACTGCGTTCACCAGAGGATGTGACTGCGTTCACCAGAGAGTGTTACTGCATTCACCAGAGAGTGACTGCGTTCACCAGAGGATGTGACAGCTTTCACCAGAGGATGTGACTGCATTCACCAGAGAGTGTGACTGCATTCACCAGAGGATGAGACTGCATTCACCAGAGGATGAGACTGCGTTCACCAGAGAGTGTGACTGCATTCACCAGAGGATGAGACTGCGTTCACCAGAGAGTGTGACTGCGTTCACCAGAGGATGTGACTGCGTTCACCAGAGAGTGTTACTGCATTCACCAGAGAGTGACTGCGTTCACCAGAGGGTGTGACTGCGTTCACCAGAGAGTGTGACTGCGTTCACCAGAGAGTGTGACTGCGTTCACCAGAGAGTGTGACTGCGTTCACCAGAGGGTGTGACTGTGTTCACCAGAGAGTGTTACTGCGTTCACCAGAGAGTGTTACTGCGTTCACCAGAGAGTGTGACTGCGTTCACCAGAGGATGTGACTGCGTTCACCAGAGGATGTGACTGCGTTCACCAGAGGATGTGACTGCGTTCACCAGAGGGTGTTACTGCGTTCACCAGAGAGTGTGACTGCGTTCACCAGAGGATGTGACTGCGTTCACCAGAGGATGTGGCAGCGTTCACCAGAGGATGTGACTGCATTCACCAGAGGATGGGACTGCGTTCACCAGAGGATGGGACTGCGTTCACCAGAGAGTGTGACTGCGTTCACCAGAGAGTGTGACTGCGTTCACCAGAGGATGTAACAGCTTTCACCAGAGGATGTGACTGCGTTCACCAGAGAGTGTGACTGCGTTCACCAGAGGATGGGACTGCATTCACCAGAGAGTGTGACAGCGTTCACCAGAGAGTGTGACAGCGTTCACCAGAGAGTGTGACAGCGTTCACCAGAGAGTGGGACTGCGTTCACCAGAGGATGGGACTGCGTTCACCAGAGGATGGGACTGCGTTCACCAGAGGATGGGACTGCGTTCACCAGAGAGTGTGACTGCGTTCACCAGAGAGTGTGACTGCGTTCACCAGAGGGTGTGACTGCGTTCACCAGAGGGTGTGACTGCGTTCACCAGAGGGTGTGACTGCGTTCACCAGAGGGTGTGACTGCGTTCACCAGAGGGTGTGACTGCGTTCACCAGAGGGTGTGACTGCGTTCACCAGAGGGTGTGACTGCGTTCACCAGAGGATGTGACTGCGAGGATGTGACTGCGTTCACCAGAGGGTGTTACTGCGTTCACCAGAGAGTGTGACTGCGTTCACCAGAGGGTGTGACTGCGTTCACCAGAGGATGTGACTGCGTTCACCAGAGTGTTACTGCGTTCACCAGAGAGTGTGACTGTGTTCACCAGAGGGTGTGACTGTGTTCACCAGAGGATGTGACTGTGTTCACCAGAGGATGTGACTGCGTTCACCAGAGGATGTGACTGCGTTCACCAGAGGATGTGGCAGCGTTCACCAGAGGATGTGACTGCATTCACCAGAGGATGGGACTGCGTTCACCAGAGAGTGTGACTGCATTCACCAGAGGATGGGACTGCGTTCACCAGAGAGTGTTACTGCGTTCACCAGAGAGTGTGACTGCGTTCACCAGAGGATGTGACTGCGTTCACCAGAGGATGTGACTGCGTTCACCAGAGGATGTGACTGCGTTCACCAGAGGGTGTTACTGCGTTCACCAGAGAGTGTGACTGCGTTCACCAGAGGATGTGACTGCGTTCACCAGAGGATGTGGCAGCGTTCACCAGAGGATGTGACTGCATTCACCAGAGGATGGGACTGCATTCACCAGAGGATGGGACTGCGTTCACCAGAGAGTGTGACTGCGTTCACCAGAGAGTGTGACTGCGTTCACCAGAGGATGTAACAGCTTTCACCAGAGGATGTGACTGCGTTCACCAGAGAGTGTGACTGCGTTCACCAGAGGATGGGACTGCATTCACCAGAGAGTGTGACAGCGTTCACCAGAGAGTGTGACAGCGTTCACCAGAGAGTGTGACAGCGTTCACCAGAGAGTGTGACAGCGTTCACCAGAGAGTGTGACAGCGTTCACCAGAGAGTGGAACTGCGTTCACCAGAGGATGGGACTGCGTTCACCAGAGGATGGGACTGCGTTCACCAAAGGATGGGACTGCGTTCACCAGAGAGTGTGACTGTGTTCACCAGAGAGTGTGACTGCGTTCACCAGAGGGTGTGACTGCGTTCACCAGAGGGTGTGACTGCGTTCACCAGAGGATGTGACTGCGTTCACCAGAGGATGTGACTGCGTTCACCAGAGGATGTGACTGCGAGGATGTGACTGCGTTCACCAGAGGGTGTTACTGCGTTCACCAGAGAGTGTGACTGCGTTCACCAGAGGGTGTGACTGCGTTCACCAGAGGATGTGACTGCGTTCAACAGAGTGTTACTGCGTTCACCAGAGAGTGTGACTGCGTTCACCAGAGGGTGTGACTGCGTTCACCAGAGGATGTGACTGCGTTCACCAGAGGATGTGACTGTGTTCACCAGAGGATGTGACTGCGTTCACCAGAGGATGTGACTGCGTTCACCAGAGGATGTGGCAGTGTTCACCAGAGGATGTGACTGCATTCACCAGAGGATGGGACTGCGTTCACCAGAGAGTGTGACTGCATTCACCAGAGGATGGGACTTCGTTCACCAGAGGATGGGACTGCGTTCACCAGAGAGTGTGACTGCGTTCACCAGAGAGTATGACTGCGTTCACCAGAGGATGTGACTGCGTTCACCAGAGGATGTGACTGCGTTCACCAGAGGATGTGACTGCGTTCACCAGAGGGTGTGACTGCGTTCACCAGAGGGTGTGACTGCGTTCACCAGAGAGTGTGACTGCGTTCACCAGAGAGTGTGACTGCGTTCACCAGTGAGTGTGACTGCGTTCACCAGAGAGTGTGACTGCGTTCACCAGAGAGTGTGACTGCGTTCACCAGAGAGTGTGACTGCGTTCACCAGAGAGTGTGAATGCGTTCACCAGAGGATGTGAATGCGTTCACCAGAGGATGTGGCAGCGTTCACCAGAGGATGTGACTGCGTTCACCAGAGGATGGGACTGCGTTCACCAGAGGATGGGACTGCGTTCATCAGAGGATGGGACTGCGTTCACAAGAGAGTGTGACTGCGTTCACCAGAGAGTGTGACTGCGTTCACCAGAGAGTGTGACTGCGTTCACCAGAGGGTGTGACTGCGTTCACCAGAGGGTGTGACATCGTTCACCAGAGGGTGTGACTGCGTTCACCAGAGGGTGTGACATCGTTCACCAGAGGGTGTGACTGCGTTCACCAGAGAGTGTGACTGCGTTCACCAGAGGGTGTGACATCGTTCACCAGAGGGTGTGACTGCGTTCACCAGAGAATGTGACTGCGTTCACCAGAGGATGTGACAGCTTTCACCAGAGGATGTGACTGCGTTCACCAGATAGTGTGACTGCGTTCACCACAGGATGGGACTGCGTTCACCAGAGGATGGGACTGCGTTCACCAGAGGATGGGACTGCGTTCACCAGAGAGTGTGACAGAGTTCACCAGAGAGTGTGACAGCGTTCACCAGAGAGTGTGACTGCGTTCACCAGAGGATGGGACTGCGTTCACCAGAGGATGGGACTGCGTTCACCAGAGAGTGTGACTGCGTTCACCAGAGAGTGTGACTGCGTTCACCAGAGAGTGTGACAGCGTTCACTAGAGGGTGTGAATGCGTTCACCAGAGAGTGTGACTGCGTTCACCAGAGAGTGTGACTGCGTTCACCAGAGGGTGTGACTGCGTTCACCAGAGGGTGTGACTGCGTTCACCAGAGAGTGTGACTGCGTTCACCAGAGAGTGTGACTGCGTTCACCAGAGAGTGTGACTGCGTTCACCAGAGAGTGTGACTGCGTTCACCAGAGGGTGTGACATCGTTCACCAGAGGGTGTGACAGTGTTCCCCAGAGGATGTGACTGTGTTTAGCAGAGTGTGTGACTGCGTTCACCAGAGAGTATGACTGCATTCCTTGACAGCTTGGACTAACTTGTCTTAAGTTTTGTGGGCAGTTTTGGTGCATGAACAAAATAACTCACTGAGTGAAGATTTATCATGTTGCTGAGAGCGTGGAAATATTGCAAATTCTGTGATTATCTGTATAATGATTTCAGTGATTCTCCGTTTAGTATTTAATGTCTAGAGGGCATTTGTAGGATTTGTACTTGGAATATTCGAGGTATCCATAATCATATTGTTGTAAACCTTTTTTCTTCTTAAGTGTAGGAGACTTAGAAGCGAAAGACCAGGAGACATTGGGATATCTTTCAAAGCAGAAGTTACTCTTTATTGAGGACTTTGCTGTTGCGATGCTGTAGTCACCAAGTCTAACTCAATAGCTAAAACACAGTGTTTTATCCTTCCAAAGGGGGAGGGATTTGCATAAAAGGGGGGAGGTAATCTGAACAAAGCATGTAAATGTGAAGTACAGGAATCAGCACGTTACCGGAAATTCCCCAACCCATTCAAAATGATTCAAATGTAAATATCCTAATCCAATCAGCCAGACTCTTCAACGACTGGGACAGTGGCTCCAGAGCCATTAGAACAAAGGGTGAGAGTTTCAGTAATCTGACTCATTTAACTTACAATAGAGAGAACAGGACTGGCAATAAATCTCTTGCTGATAATTCTGCTTCAAATGCTAAATTCAGTCTACTAAACTTTCTCAGTTTATATACAATTGTATTGGAACTTAAATTAAAACATTTAATAAATTTGTAACACTACACTATCCACATGACACTTTGCGCAAATTATGGGTCTAACTTCCGTTAAGCTGAAAACAGTCAGTGAAAAGGCTCGCTCTATAAACCCAATACGTTAAAACAAAAAGTGTCACAACGAGATGACATTAATCACCTTTCAACCATCGAACATTAAAAGGACATTTAAAAGTGTAAGAGGGACTTCCTGTGACGTCATGGTTGTGGCGGCAGCCTGATTTTTAAGCTCCCAGAGGAGAATTTGAAAAAACTAGCCAAACCTTAATTATAAACCTTATTTTCTGCAAAAAATACTCACAATAAGCAATCGACATGGCCTGCAACCGAAAAGATACAGATAAGAAGGGTAAATCATCGAAAAAAGAAGAACAACCGAACCTAAAGGACGAGGGAGGAGAAGAGCACATGGCGGCAGTGCTCGCCGAGCTGCGAATACTAAGAAAGGAGCACGCTGAAGCCTCTAAAGACACTAAAGACTCCTTAGCAAGAGTAGAAGCCGCACTAGCCGAAGTAGACGAAAGGATGACGAAAGTAGAACAGCGTGTGACTGAATACGAACAGAGGCTGAGTGATGCAGAAGATAAATCGCAAAGAAACGAGCGAGCCCTTCATTACTTGCTACTAAGAGATGCCAGCTTGTCTGCAAAATGTGAAGACCTAGAGTCCAGAGCAAGACGGAATAACGTCCGCATATACGGCGTGAAAGAAGACGAAGAAACCAACAAAGACATGCTGAGTTTCGTAAATGATCTCATCCGAACCTCGCTGACATTACCAGAAGAGCTCAAATTAAATATAGAGAGAGCACACCGCTCGCTGACTATGAAACCGAAAGACGCAGCGAGTCCCCCGAGATCCATTATCGTTAGATTTCTGGACTACAGAATCAAAGAAACGGTAATCCAAGAAGCATGGAAACATCGCGGAGGAGTGCCATATAACGGACAGAGGATTTTCTTTGACCAGGACTACACGTCAGACATCCAGAAGAAAAGCAAGCAAGTAAGAGACGTGATGAAATTTCTTAAGGAGAAGAACATCAAAGCTCAATCGCCACTTCCTGCCAAGCTGAAAATTCACTTGAAATCTGGAACGAAGACCTTCACGACCCTCGCAGACACGGCCGCAACTCGCAACTGAGAGCTGGGTATCCAGGTTCAATTGAACGAACGAGAGACACTACAGGCAGAACTTTTGAAAAACAAATGGACCGAAGCTTCAACGTCAAACAGAGCGAATTCAATGACCAACGCGGACTTGAAGAGCATTCTCCATGGTGGCCATCGATGAACAAATGAAACATTTCTGAACAGTGAGTAAGTAGTGATTTATAAAAAATAAAAAAAAGGACCATTTAAGTTACCCTGTAACACATGTTTGGCTAGTTTTATTATTTTAAGATAACTAATAAGGGAGGATGGGTTCTCCTCAGTAGAGCGGTTTCTATTTTTTTCTCTCTTTTACTTTTTTTTTTTTGTATAATATACATTTGTTTTTTTGTTTTTTTCCGTCGACGTTCCATATTACAGGCAACTTATCACGCGTAAGCTATATGATAGTTGCAACAGCACTGTGTGCACATCCCCAGAGAGATCGGTCACAACTCTCTGTCCTTGTTGAGACTGAGTTTATGCTTGTTAGAACAGTCGGGTGTTTGGAAGTTGTTTATTTCTTTCTTGTTCTATTTGTGAGTTCTTGTTCTCCACAATGGTGGAAGTTATATGTTATATTAAGCAGTCACATAAGATGCTTCGTAAACACGGGTATGGGTCTACATTTGGAAAAGTAATGTCTAATATATGATGGCGCGGTGAGATGGGGTGGTGATGGCGCAGTGGATAAGACACATGCCTTTGGTGTGAGAGACCCGGGTTTGAATCCACTGTGAGACATCAATGTGTCCCTGAGCAAGACACTTAACCCCTAGTTGCTCCAGAGGCGTGCGACCTCTGACATATATAGCAATTGTAAGTCGCTTTGGATAAAAGCATCAGCTAAATGAATAAATGTAAAATGTAAATGTATAAAGGTTAAAATCATGGGATACAGTTATCCACATGGATAAACTGATTGTAGTGAGTTATAATGTCCATGGATTAAACCATCCTATCAAAAGGAAGAAAATATTCAACCAGCTCAAAAAAATGCAATGCTCAATTGCATCATTACAAGAAACCCACTTATCAGAGAATGAGCATATAAAACTAAGAAGGGAATGGGTTAATTTAGTATATAGTGCCTCAAATGGGAAAAAAAGAGGGGTGGCTATTTTAATTAACAAAAACTTGGCTTTTAATGCAGAGAAGGTGATACAGGACAAATCAGGTCGTTATGTCATGGTGGTTGGGACTGCTGGAGGAAACGAAGTATCCATACTAAATGTATATGCCCCAAACGAGTTTGATCCAATGTTCTTTAGAGAGATCGCTAACATCATTGCAGGCAATGCAAAAGGGGTATTAATAATATGAGGGGACTTTAATGCAGTGCAGGATGGGAAGCTGGATAGGATACCCACGGAGAAGGGATCTCAGTGCTCCAAAACAAAAACCTTAAATAACTTTATGTCCGAACAGGGTCTTACTGACCCATGGAGAGCTAGAAACCTAAAAGGGAAGGATTTCAGTTTCTTCTCTAATGTCCACAATAGTTACTCAAGGATCGATTTTTTTGTCTCCCTCAACAATACATGCATAAAGTAACAGACTGTTTCATTGAACCTATAACCCTGAGTGATCATGCACCTATTGTGCTGAAAGTAGATCTAGGCATGCACTCTTTTTTCAGATATTGGAGGTTAAACGTATCACTGCTGAATAAGTCCGAAATAGTAGAAGAATTAAGCAAAACCATAAAAGTGGTATTTTGAGATCAATGATAATGGTGAAGTTGATCCTTCAATTCTGTGGGAGGGAGCAAAAGCAGTTATGAGAGGAAAAATAATAGAGATATCATCAAAAATAAAAAGATAGCGACTCAATGAACAACTTAATCTGGAAAATAAAATAAAGCTTTTTGACACAACACAAAACCACAAGAATGAGTAACATTGCTACAGAATTTAAGGAGACAAGAAAAGCCTTGGATAAACTCCTGTCATATAAAGCGGAAGGGGCTTTATGATTTTCTAAACAGAGATATTACGAGATGGGGAATAAAGCTAGCCGCCTTCTAGCATTTCAACTTCGTAAAGCTCAAGCTAATCATACTGTGTCCAAGGTTTGTCATCCTACACTGAGTAGAACAGTATCTCAACCCAAAGAGGTAGCAGATGCCTTTGCATCATTCTACCAAAACTTATACAAATAACCCAGAGTACAAACATCAGGAAGCGATACTGATACTTCAGTAAATCCTTACTGGTTTAAATCTCCCCACATTATCAGAAGAAAGTCAAGTCAAGTCAAGTCAAATATATTTATATAGCGCTTTTCACAATACAGATTGTATCAAAGCTGCTTCACAGTATCAATCAAAACAACTTAACAATGTTTGTTTATTACTGGAAAAAAGACATCCAAGTTTGGTAGAGCTGATCAATGGTATGATTGGTTAATTAATTTGAATATCCCCAACTGAGCAAGCCAAAGGCAACAGTGCCAAGGAACCGAAAAACTCCATCCAGTGACCTAATGGTGTCCTAAAACTCCATCAGATGACCCAATGGAGAAAAAAAAACCTTGGGAGGACCCAGGCTCAGTCGGGGGCCAGTTCTCCTCTGGCGTTTATGAACTAGAGGCCGAATTTACAGTAACTGTAAGATAAAAAATTTATATGAATGCCTGGCTAAATAGATGCGTCTTCAGTCTAGTTTTAAACTGGGAGAGCGAGTCTGAGCAACGAACAATATCAGGAAGGCTATTCCAGAGCTTCGGAGCTAAATGTGAAAATGCTCTGCCTCCTTTGGTGGATCTGGATATCCTAGGAATGACCAGAAGCCTCGAATTTAGTGATCTTAAAGAGCGCGATGGATTGTAAGGCGATAGAAGATCCGTTAAATAGACTGGAGCTAAACCATTTAGAGCTTTATAAGTCAAAAGCAATATCTTGTAATTAATATGGAACTTTATAGGTAACCAATGAAGTGATGATAAAATCGGTGTTATATGATCATATTCTCTTGATCTAGTAAGAACTCTAGCGGCTGCATTTTGGACTAACTGTAGCTTGTTTATTGAAGATGCAGGACAACCAGCTAATAAAGCATTACAGTAATCTAGTCTCGAGGTCATGAATGCATGAACTAACTTTTCTGCATCAGAGACTGATAGCATATTACGTAGTTTAGCAATGTTTCTAAGGTGGAAAAAGGCAGTTTTTGTAGCATATGAAATATGCTTTTCAAAAGACAGGTTGCAGTCTAATGTAACACCCAGGTCTTTTACTGTAGCGGATAAAGTAACAGGGCATCCTACTATGTTAAAGTCGTGCTGTGAAAGGTTTTGTGGACGTTTTTTAGAACCGATAAGTATTACCTCTGTCTTGTCTGGATTTAATAAAAGAAAATTACGCGTCATCCAATCTTTTATATCTTTAACAATCTGTCAATTTGGATAATTTAGCGTATTCATCTGGCCGTGATGAAATATATATTTGAGTGTCATCAGCATAACAATGGAAACTAATTCCATGTTTCCTTAGAATATTACCAAGTGGCAGCATATATATTGAGAATAATAAAGGGCCTAACACAGATCCCTGCGGCACTCCATAGTTTGCCGAAGTTATAATCGATTTTTCTCCATTTAAGTAGACGAAATGGTAGCGGTCAGATAAGTATGACCTGAACCAGCTTAATGCTTGTCCTTGAACACCAGTGTAATTTTGTAGTTGATCTAAGAGTATTGTGTGATCTATAGTATCGAACGCAGCACTAAGATCAAGTAAAACTAGTACTGAGATACAGCCTTGGTCCGAAGCTAAAAGTAAATCATTTGTGATTCTAACAAGCGCAGTTTCAGTGCTATGATGTGGCCTGAATCCAGACTGAAACTTTTCATAGATGTCGTTTTCTTGCAAGAAAGAGCCGAGTTGAGCGGACACAACTTTTTCTAATATTTTTTGACATAAATGGAAGATTCGAAATGGGTCTGTAATTTGCTAGGTTATTTGGATCTAATTGTGGTTTCTTAATAAGAGGTTTTATAACTGCCAGCTTGAACGTTCTTGGAACATGACCTAAAGATAAAGATGAGTTAATAATATTGAGAAGAGGCTCTTCCACTATAGGTAACACTTCTTTCAGTAGTTCAGTTGGTATAGGATCTAATAAACATGTTGTTGTTTTAGATGAAGTGATAAGTTTATTTAACTCTTTTTGTTCTATGGTTGTAAAGCATTGTAATTGTTCTTGCCGGGTGATAATTGCGGCTGAATTATAAGGCGCGAGCAAAGATTGAACGTTTACGATTTTGATTCTGATGCTTTCTATTTTCTCGGTGAAGAAGTTCATGAAATCATTACTACTAAACTGTAGCGAGGTATTTTGTTCCGACGACGTCTGTTTATTTGTTAGTCTAGCCACGGTATTAAATAAAAACCTTGGATTGTTTGCTGAGGTGCTCAGCCCAGGCCGTTTTAAGTGCCTTTTTATAACGTGACATACTGTCTTTCCACGCGATTCTAAAGACCTCTAAATTAGTTTTTTTCCATTTACGCTCTAAATTACGGGTTTCTCTCTTTAAAACACACGTAGTATTATTGTACCATGGTGCTATACTTTTTTCTCTGACCTTTTTTAATCTAATGGGTGCAACAACATCCAATGTTCTAGAGAGAATGGTGCTCATAGTGCTAGTTAGTTCGTCTAATTCATCTGTTTGTTTGGGTTCAGGCAGCAACTGAGACAGATCAGATAAGCTATTTGAGAAATGATCTATGGTGGATGGACGAATTGTTCTACCTGGTCGATAACGTGGCGCAGCATGACATATTACAGCAGTGCGTAATATGCAAGTTACCATGTAGTGGTCAGTGACATCATCACTTTGTGGAATGATATCTATATCGGTTGGATCGGTTCCATATGATATAATTAAATCGAGTGTATGATTTAGACGATGAGTTGGTCCGGTGACGTTGTGCTTGACCCCGAAGGAGTTTAATAAATCTGTAAACGCAGCCCCTAACACATCATTTAAATTATCTACGTGTATGTTAAAATCTCCAACAATTAATGCTTTATCGACGTTGACCAAAAGATCTGATAGAAAGTCAGCAAACTCTTTTTAGGAAATTGGCGTAAGGCCCTGGAGGTCTATATACGGTAGCCAATGCTAGAGATAATGGGGATTTTAGAACTCCATTCATAACATCAAAATGGAGCAATAATTCAGACGGCTGTTGGAGAGGTTGTGGCTTGGTGGGAAATCACACCCATATATTTTGGGACTGCCCAAGGATATCAGAATATTGGCAAAAAGTACAAAAATAAATAAAAAAATGTCTTTGTATAGATTTACCTCTTGAACCATCATACTTTGTGCTAGGGATACTGCCAGCTGACCTTGAAGAGAATAACCAAACATGTTTGCTGAGAATCCTTCTTTTAATAGCGAATAAGGTAATCACAGCCTCCTGGCTGAAGCCACACCCTCCAACGGTTGCACAATGGAGGGAAAGAATCCAGGATGTTGATAACATGGAGCATACAACGGCATTATTACAACTGAAAGCAGAGGGTTTTCTAAATAAATGGTCTTCAATTGCCCAACATTTTCATTTGATATGACTATTATGCAGACTATATTTTTCTTACTTTTATTTCATTTATGTATCATTTATCTACCAATGGTCATATGTATTGTAAAAAATTCTGTACTATCTACCAAATGTATATGGGGTACTGCAGAGATAAGGATCTTTCCCCTCACCTATATTCCTGTTGGGATGGAAGATATCTATGGACTGCTGTTCTATTTGTAGACTTGCCCATGACACTTTACTGCACCATCATTATTGTACCATCAAATGTTCATTCGTGACATACTGTATGACTGCACTTGATAATACGAAATAAAAGAAAAGTTCAAAAAAAAAAAAAAAGTGTAAGAGCATCAAGAAGGTATTTTCAACAGACCATGTATAATCCCAAAAGTGTGATTCTTTCCACAGCAATAACGGATGGGTTAAATATCACTGTAGTAATACAGTATATATATATATATATATATATATATATATATGTGTGTGTGTATTATGTAACATATGTTGCCTTAATCAAAAATGTTCATTAACTTCAGCATTATGTGATACTTTTTCAAAGTGATATCCTTTATTTTGACAGATAATAAATTATATTTACCTGTGAAAACAAACCTGGAAAGAGACGTGAGGAGAAAAACGAGAGATTTTTCATTCATTCCAGTGAATTATTAGTGGAATATATCGTAAATTAAATTCGTGAGAAGTGAGAACAGACCACAAATGTGCAGTATATATTTATCTAAAAATTTAACAATGTGCCTTGAAAATATTCTGCCTATGATTGGGATTGATCAAACATGATTTATACAGGGTAAGAATTCCTCTTATAATATTAGACGCCTTTTGAATGTTATGTACGCATTTAAAGGGAAATCCATAAATGTGCTAGTGCTACCTTTGGATGCGGAGAAGGCGTTTGACCGTGGAATGGTCCTATCTTTTCTTTGGAAAAATTTGGTTTAGGTGAAAATTTTGTGCAATGGATCAGAGTGCTGTATGACCCATGCTCTGCTGTATTGTTGAATGGCTTTAGATCTGATTATGTTGAATAGAGGCATCAGGCAGGGTTGCCCCGTCAGCGCTTTTATTTGCGATGGCTATAGAGCCTCGGGCTGAAGCAATCAGATAGACAACATCTATTTCAGGCTTACATATATAAATTATTAGATTGTGTTTTATGCAGATGATGTGTTGCTTTTTTATCTGAGCCTGAGAGTTCACGCTCTGATTGAGTTGATTAACTGGTTCAGTACTTTCTCTGGTTATAAAATTAATTTAGCTAAATCTGAAGCAAGGCCTTTAGGTACTCTTATTTCCAAACCTAATATTGTGGTCACCTCTAGGTTTCATCTATTGAGGCATTTCAATATCTACATCTTTGAAGCAAATGTATGAATCTAATTTTGTTCCTTTATTTGAGAAAATACGGCAGGATTTAGAACGCTGGAATTCCTTGCCAGTATCTTTGCTAGGTCGGATAGCACTTTATTATACAAATTATTATATCCTATTCGAATGGTTCCTATACTATTCTCAAATAAGGCATTAAAGGGCATGAACAGCTGGCTGACTTCCTTTATATGGAGTAAACGCAAGCCTAGGTTAAAAATGTCAGTACTTTATCTCTCTATATGGGGGGGTGGATTTTCCAAATATTAAAATCTATCAGGTTTTCACCTGAGATACATTGCAAAGTGAGTTAGTAATGATTCTTCCTCTACTTAAGAGTTTTCAAAAACTAAAAGGAATTTATGATAATCCAATTATAGTTAACGCACTGAAAGCATGGAGATCGGTCTGTAGGCTTGAATGTAGACCTAAATTGACTTCTTTCTTTACCCCAATATATAATAACCCTGATTTCACCCCAGGAAATTGGGATGATGGTTTTAAACGCTGGTGTAACTTGGGACTTATTAGGCTTGGGGATATGTTTTCAGACAATAAACTAATGTAATTTATGGAGTTAACTCAGAAGTATCAGTTGTTCAAACAGGATTTTTTCCGTTTCCTCCAACTAAAACATTATATTACAAATAACACAACACTTGTTAGGAATTGTGAAATATCTTCAATTTAGAGGTTATTTTTCATCATCAGGAAAAATGTCTCTGGGAAATTTTTATGGTTCTTTGTGTTCAATAACTTCTGCTGATACACAGAGTATTAAAACTAAATGGGAAGAAGAGTTAGCTACTGACATTGATGATGAAACAATGACATAGACTCCATATTTCCCTTAACCGCAGACCTTTTTTAACCCCTCTCTATCGACTGTGTGTTTAAAATGTAAAACTGAAATAGATACTTTAACACATGGTCTGTGGTCATTAACAGACTGCAACAGTATTGGTGTTTGGTTCTGGGGGAAGTGGAAAAGATCTTTAATATTCAGTGTGATTTTGACCCAGTGTCACTGGTGTTGGGTTTGCCTAATGGACGCATTGTTTCATCTGCTAATAAGAAATTGTACAATATTCTATCCTTTGCTGCCAGAAAAAAAATATTTTACTTAATTGGATCAGTGATAAATGTCCATCTCTTAAAGGTTGGCAGAAGGTTATTTTTGAGTTGATTCCCCTGGAGCGTCTTACATGCATTACATAAAAAACATGCCAGTTTTATAAAGTCTGGACCCCATATCTGGACTATTTGGAAACACATCTTCACCTTATTATATTACAAGGAATTTTGTAATTGAATAACTCTCTGGACATTGAAACTTTGTTCTCTTCTGCATCTTAATGAAATATGTTATTGTTGTGCTTTTATTCTCTAATCTGTTTTATTATGGTGTAGTCCTGTTTTATATACAAATCTGAGTTATTGGTGTTCCTTTATTTTATTTTTTTGTGAGGTCTTGTTATATTTGTATTATAATGAAAAATTCAATAAACATAATTATTTAAAAAAATTAGTGTAGAAATATGTGAAAGGCTTATAGATCATATTATATTTTATTTAACTTTTATAGACCCCCCAAAAAAAATTCTAATTACCAGACATGTTTAAATATGCTGTCCATTTAAAATGAAGATACAATTTTATTTGCCTTTGAAGAAAATACATATTTTTAGATTTCTACTGTATAAAGACACTATATACGGTCGTGGTATGAAGAAAAAAAGAAACAGACAGTACATTCTCATATAACACCAGATTATAAACACACGCAGGACAAGAAAGATTACATTTATGTATTTTTTCTAACATGCTGTCTAAAATAATAATAACAAATCCCAATTTAACCCCTGTGTGTAATTAAGAAGAATTATACGCAATATAAAGAGTTAAAGCTGTGATTATAATGAGGAAGGGGAGAGTTATACCTGGCTCATTTTTCTCCGACACGAGACCACAGCAGTTCACCATTCTGGCTCTCTGAGGAACAAACCAGCTTTACTAAACATTATATTTTATGTGTGTCTGATTCGACATAACCTATATTATATTAGGCTATAATCTGCAGCAAGATAAAGAGCCGCTGTGTGTATCAGTACAGAAATATCGTAAACACACACGATTTAAAGAATAATAGTAAATCTTTACCATTTTAAAGGTGCTAACTGGAATTTAAAAAATATTTCATAAGAAACTAAAAGAGATTAAATCATTTCTACGATCTCCTTACAAAGTGAAAGTAAAAAGGAATCAAGTCTTACTGCTTTTATAAATCCTCAGCAATCGACTCGGTCAGTAAATAAGATGAAAATAACTTTCTGACTAACCGTGTAAACTAAAGATGTTTCGGGAAGAGTCGGATGACTTGCAGGAAATTAAACAAACAGTTTTGGGCGAAGCCGCTCGTGAATGTTAAGAATGACGCAGTGACGCTGTAGGTCACGTGATAATGTAGAAGCCTACATCCAGATTACATTCATACTACACACTCATAGTAGAACGAAGTAATTATTTATTCTGAATAAGTACCAACTCAAGAGAGTATGAGATTCAGACGCAGCGGTTGTTGGTTAAAGCACTGGACTGGTAATCTGACCATATGAAGCAAAACTGTGTAATCAGATGTAAGTTTTTTGGATAATAATTAAAACAGTTGTTTCAAACCTGTTAAAAGCAACAATTTTAGCTAGTTAACCTGGGTGGCTTGAGTTTTCAAATAACCGTCATGAAGACATTAGACTTGTATGTATAGAAAGCTGTATTAAATGCAATAAACCGCCGTGGGCAACAGATGATGACTGATGACAGCTGGGAGTTCTGCTTAATGTGATGAGGTCAAAGTTCACATGTGACAGATATTGGATGTTAAAGGGATTTGACAACAGGGTTATCATGAAGACCAGAACACTTTACATGTCTTATCCTGCAGATATGATTACATTGTAAACGTATTTGCCTCACCACTAGCATTTGTGCTTTCAGGAGAATAAAGCCCCTTTCACACAGCGCGTTGATCCCGGGAAATTGCCGGGAAATTGCCAGAACACCTTCTGTGTGAACGCAAACACGACCCGGGATCGATGCCAGGTTGGGGACCTAGTAAGGACCTAGACCTAGATCTGATCAGAATCATTAATGTGATCATCTGTCACGAGCAGCAGGAAAACACCCAGTCTTCAATCTCTGCCTTTCATAGGTGTCAAGGCCAGAAAAAAATGCTTTGACTCCTTTTGTGAGCAAAGAATGCTTAAAGACCCAATCGCTCTGAGAATGCAGAGGAATACTCTGTCAGAGGAATGCATTGCTTCAGCTCTGTGAATGTTTGCTCTGGGTGTGAACGAGTGTGTGTGAACGAGTGTACACGCCCGACAGATGAAGTAAAACACTGAAACATGAAGAAATCAGGCAGATTCATTTATTCAGATTAAAATATTTACAATTAAATATTCAAGATTCATCAGGAATCAAACATTTTACAAAAATAAATATGTTCATTTAGGGACCGTTCAGTATTTATGGAATGGACCACCGGAGGAAAATAGGGGAGGGTCATGTCTTTTTATTCTTTGTTGATGGGAGGGTCACCCAACTTTTGTATTCATGAAAACAGCAACATTTCAAAGTGGCTTGTTTGGTGCATAATTGTCCATGTAGCTCCTGTAGCTCTCGCAGTCTCGCCCCCCATAGCTAGCAGATGGTCTGACCCAACACAAACCAGACGCAATGATAAAGTCCAGTTTGGCGCTGTTTGACACGCTCAGAGAAAGTGCATCATGTCAGAACAGAAGGCCAATGAAATGTTTACCCGGCAAAGCTTTAAAGTACGAGCAAATAATGAACTTTTGTGATTGCGAATAAGTGCAGTGTCCTGTGAGTGTAACTCTACCGCTGCATTAACATGTGATGTGAATGTACATTGAGTTTTACAGTATTGGGACTTAAGCCTTGTTTATACTGTCGCCTGGCTCCGAAGCACGAGCCTCCAAACGGACAAGGCGTTTATACTAGACGAGCTTGCCGTTGTATTATTCTTTGAAATGACAGGAGGCGACTCGGAGTAATTGCCCTCTAAATAAACAGGAATCAGCAGTGAGAAGTAGTAAGGTACACAGGTGAATATTTATTTTAGTACACTTCACCAAAACCACACTACAAAAAAATTGTGTAAAGCAGTAAACCTTGAGATTATTAGGCTACTTGTTAGATTAGAACAAAATAAATCTGAGAACATAGCCGGGGTGGCCAGGGTGGTGAAGGCCCTGGGCTGGAGGGGGCCAGCGGTGAAGGCCCTGGGCTGGAGGGGGCCAGCGGTGAAGGCCCTGGGCTGGACGGGGACAGCGGTGAAGGCCCTGGGCTGGACGGGGCCAGCAGTGAAGGCTCTGAGAGGGCGCTGGCGAGATCCCCTTCTCCTGGGCCGACAGCGACCTGAATGGCCTCTGGATCGGCAGACACCATGTACGTCTTCCATGCATGCAGGACAGACAATGCATAAAAGGTGAAGACAGCCCTCTTGGCCATAGCGGGACTGATGGTGGCAACGGTTGGTACCGGAAAGGATGGAGCTGAGGTAGCCAACAGGGAGGCATGTGCGGCCCAGACACACGTTACAGCGACAACGTAGAGGGAGAGGGTAATCTCTTCCACTGCGACCTGATGAGCAGGCCGCTCAGAGATGGTCTCCAGGAGGACAGCGGGCTGTTCGGGGACGGCCTCCGGGACGACAGCGGGCTGCATGGGGACGGCCTCCGATTCAGACTCGGGGCCGCTGGACCACACCGGTCCAGGGTCGAAGAGAGGCTGCAGTGGGAAACGGCGATGGGGTCCACAACGACCACCTCCTCTCCTGCGGCCTCCACAAGTCCCTGAGAAAATGGCCAGACGTGTTCCCTCAAAGGACTGTTTGTAGGTAGGGGTGTTGGGGGAAAGGATACGAAACCCCGTACTGCTGTGTCCATTCATGGTCGAGTCCTTCTGTCACGACGCGCACACAAAAGTTTAGGATCCAAGTGCAGTATTTATTGGGGTAATCCAAATCCGTAGTCAGCCAGGCAAAGGTTCAAAATCCATAAAAAGCAGTCCAAAAACAAGAAACAAAACAAGACAAGAACTCCGAGGTGCGAATGACATCAAACAAGGACTCGACAACAATCACAGAAACAAACAGGGTATAGATACACACAGATACTAACAAGGTGACGGGAAACAGCTGTGTGCAATAATCAATGAGTGACAAACAGGATGATGGGAAATGTAGTCTGAGTGAAGGACACCGTGGTGGAAGAGGACCTCTAGTGGAAACCCATGGAACACAAACCAGACACTGTGACAGCATTAGCTCAAGTATAAAACGACTGTTATCATGTCTCAAAACAAACACAAGTAATGGAGTTTACAAAACTGTATGGCACGCGTGCTACAGTGGTACATTTATTCATCGCACAGACCAGTCTTTTCGTAGATATATGTCGCCCTGTACAGGACCCTTTTTAATGAACGTTTGGTGTAGGTCTACTAGGCATTGAGATATCTGAACATCTTTGCCAAGCACAGACCAGTACAGAAGTAATCAATAAATGATCGGGGAGGGTCATGCCTTTTTTCACAATCATTTTGGAGGGTCATAGTAAAATGTATTGCTGGTGAAGGGAGGGTCAAGTCTATTCTGACTATAGATCCCAAAACTCCTCCGGTAGCCCCTTAAAAAACGAACAGTCCCTTACTGCTCAATGTCCAGTTTATGCTGAAGTTCTGAAAATACATGTAATAATTGTCTTTACAGTCTGGTAGAGTTTTAAAAAACAAACTGAGTAACTGAAAAACTAAGTGTAGCTTCTTCACTGTCAAAATTACAAACACAACTGTAACACAAACACAACAAAAATTTTACTTTTAAGAGTAAATTTAAATGTGGGTACTTTTACTTTAACGAGAGTAACGTCGCCCAACGTAACGAAGTAAAAGTACATTTTTTTCATTAGAAATGTACTCGAATTACTTTATTTAATGCAATAAGTTGTTAAATGCTTGGTTTATTCCAAGCGCGCTGTATCTATTTTTTTCTGGGCATGAGCGATGCTCAATTAACAAATGAATCAGTTTCAGTTTTGAAGCGGCTTCTCACTCGGACTTGTAACAGGAAGATTTAAACGTTGGACCGTTGGGAAACGTCGGACCGTTTTTGAGCGTTGGCCGACGTAGTCTTCCCGGTGTGTTCCACATTGTTGGCTCTAGTCTGACGCTGTCAGTTTTTTTTGAGTCGGGCCATCGGTGAAAGAGGGAACTCTGATTGGCTGTTCATCTTAGTGAATCAGTGCACGAGAATTAGAGGTGGGCAGATCGATACTAATATCGATAATATCGATACCAACGTTGGTATCGGTATTGATCGATACCAATGTGAAAATATCGATACTTAAGTTTCAGTTTCTCTCGCTTTGCGACCTGACCGTGTTTGTCAAAATGCTGCTGCTGTCACAGAGCAGAGCAAGCTCTCTGTAATCCTCCTCCCAAGAGTGCTCTGCTCTCCTCCCCCTCTCCAGTGTTGTACCGTCACGTGACTCACCACTAGCGCGCTACTCAGGACTAACCCCACTCCCTAGCGCTAGCACCAGCAGTCAGTCAGCAACCGCGCATTTCTAGTCTATCTCTTAGCAAACTTGCGAAGAAAAACCTGGGAGTGGTTGCAACATCAGTGCCAGCTGAGAGGATTTTTTCAAAGGCAGGACAGTTAATTAGTCACAGGCGATGTGCAATAAAAGCAAAAAATGTGAACATGATTCTGTTCCTGAACAAAAACCTCTAACCAAAACCTCTTTTCTGCACAGGGGAACAGGGACCACAGGGGACTCTGGGAGTATTTCTTTGAACTGAAGGCTTTGGGTGTTGTTTAATTTTTACCTTTTATATTTTGTATTTACAGTAATTGTTTTTTAATCAAATCCTTTGATTTTTTTCAAATCCTGAAAAGAAGTGCACTAAAGAGGAGAAACGTTATTTTATTCTCATTATTACAATTATTACATTATTAATCTTATTACAAGGAGAATTTATTTTACATTTTTTTTATTTATTGTGAAGTAAAACTTTGTGACTTTGTTTATTTAAGAAAAAAATCCTGAAAAGAAGTGCGCTAAAGAGGAGAAACATTTTTTGTTAACATTTAACATGCTACTTGAAAAGAGTTTTTTGTTTTTACATTTTTTATATTTGTGAAGGAATAATTTTGTAACTTTGTTTATTTAAATAAAACAGAAGTAACCAAAAGTTGTTTCTGAACAAAAGCTTTTGTAGTACTGATTTTAACTGATTAATAACCCAAAATGCAAATCACAAAAACAAATTAAAAGTCATGAAAATCCATTTAGATTTAGGTTGAAGACGCATCCACCTTAATTATTAAAAAGTATCGGTATCGTATCGGTATCGGCGATACTGGCCCTGTATTTACTTGGTATCGGATCGATACCAAATCTAGCGGTATCGCACACCTCTAACGAGAATAATAGCAAAACAGCTAGCAAAGAACTCAAAACAATACAGATAGAAGGCTGGTCTAATGTTACGTCATCTTGAGTGTTTCCTGGTGAATATTTCAATATTAGCATGAGTGTTGTGTAATAAAGAAAGTGTTTAGTAGGATTGATATTCAAAACGATAAGCACACGCTGCTTTGTTTATGTTTTGTGTATCTGCAGCGTCGGTTTCCCTTTGTGAATGCTGAATATATCTGCAGAAATAGATCGTTGTCTCATTCACACGCAGGCGCAGAACGCTCAAGTGCAGTTTTTTCCCCCGGCTCAGACGACGCAAGGTGACAACACAGTCGGTTTTTTATCAGCGCTGGTTCTTTGGTGTCGGTTTGGTCAGTGTGTCCCGGGCTTAAGAACATCAAGCGTTGGATGAAGTGGCTGTGGACCTACAGTACAGTGAAAGCAATGAAGATCTTTATTAGTTGAATGTCTTCGTATGCTGTCTGTGAATGAATGATTCCGCAGGACGATACATTCCATTTTTATGTCATTCAGGTAATACATTTTACCACCAAACAGATTATTAGCCTACACTACAGTAATAACTTGCAAGAGACAGATACGTTCAAGATAGCTTATTTACTCAAGGAACATCAATAGCCAGCACTGCCGTGCAAAGGCAAAAGACCTTAACTTCAATTTTGGTCAAAATGAGTTATTGCCATATTTGGAACAATGGACATCAGTTTTATCATGTGGACAAATATCTTGCGTCAATTTTGTTCTTTTCTGCTAAAAATAAGATGTTGTTTTTGCCATAACTTCCAAAAGCAGAGGGAAAGCAAAGGCAGAAGACCTTAACATCAGTTACAGTCTTTTGGCTTTGTACCGCTGCACTCTAGAACGCTGTTATTATACATGGATTTCTCGGCGACGTCATCACTGCTTGCGCACGCAGCCAGGGGGCAAAAGACCCGCGGTCTTCGTACCGGAGTAAAGGGTTTCTGATGGCAGATACATTTTGATAGACGTACCCTGCCATGCATTTGCAGTTAGCCGTATGGATGTAACCAAGGCCCTTATGGACATACACCCAGGCATCATAAGGCTCGGCTTTAATGCCTTGCCTTTGACTAGGGAGCACATCTGACCTCAACACGCAAAAATCCGGTGCTGCATCAAGTATTTGACGAGCTGCACATGACCACATAGAACGTAGTTGTATGCATGGTTGTATGCATCAAGGGATTTGTACGCTCTAATCATTTCTCTTTTATACACACTTGGTGTCTGAATTAGACAATTATATATATATATATATCAGGCCATACAATTGCTGGCCACTTCTTGTCATCCACAATCCAAAGATCGTCAGGTATTGCGTAGGGATCCGGCAAGATCTCACCATTGCTGAGAGTAAGTTTTTTAATATAATCGCCACGGTCGGAGGTACTACTTCCCACATAATCCATCGTCAAATCTTTGATTTACAGTAAAGTAACGTTATATGTGTGCAGTCATGATATGTTGCAGGTCGTACAGTAACGTAAACAAGGTTAACTTATATAAAAGCAAATTCGGGCACTATACATTACTAACTTAGTCTAACATGATAATTCATACATGCATCACAGTATGTCCGGATTTTGATTCGTAAACAGTTGGACGTTTTACATAATGTTATATTAATATGAAAAACAAACAAACAGATCCAACTCTGAAATTGCAGTTTATTATTGAGTCAACAAGAAATTACAAACAATGCGAAATCTACGTTAATTACAATGTTCTTTTACAGAACTCGGCATAACAGATAGCGTTTTTTTGCCCCCTGGATGCGCGCGCATCCGGTATTGTTTGTATACAAGAAACCCGTGTATAAGTTACAGTGGAGTTAAGGCACTCTGCCTTTGTTTTACCCACCAGCAACGCGTTTGCCGCGCTGAAGTTACGGTGTTATGCCTATATGTAATTGAAGCACTTTTGCCACACGCATTAAATAAAGTGAAAATAAAATTGTTGCAGTGGTTGTTTTCTATCTAGCATTAAGAATTTCCTATTCTCGCGGGAAAACTATGGTAGAGATGGCTTTGAAACGCAAACACCAAGATCAATATGGATGATATGGATAACGTTACATGAAGGAAAAAAAATCAGCTAGGATACTGGTAGCCTAGTTAGCTAGCTAGCGATGCAAACTTGGGCTAAACTGTGATGTCTATGTAAACTAGGCTAACGTAACGTTTCTTGACGCACAAAACACAACTGTTCCTGATCCAAAAATAGCCTACATGATGGTGTGCCAGCTGTAAGACACCATAAATCAAAGCCTGGATACTATTAACTAGTACTAGTACTAGTAGTAAGCCTAACGTTACAAGTTTTCTCGTGCCATACAGGGTGGCTAGCTGCCTGCCAATCTGACAGTCCACTCACTGACAGAAAACAACACGAGTGCTTTGTGGACGCCTCACGATACGCCTCACGACACACCTCCCCTGGCGAGGAAGAAACATTACCACGCACACAAACCAACCCAGCAAATATAACTTAGATCGCAGCTTACCTTTTTATTTTAATCATGGTCAAAATCCATGGAAAACAACATCCATTGAGAAGACAAATCCATTGTTTAAATCCATCATGTGCCGGCTGGCTAGCCTAAAGTGCAAAGTTGTCCGGAGGTTGACATTCAATTTTAAGTGTCGCTGTAGGTAGGCTATTAGTAGGGTGACCACGTCCGGTTTACACCAACCACTATGAAATTGTCCCGGTTAAACAGGTTACTTTCCTACCTCTTAAAATGTCATTTTACTTAAATTAAGTACAACGATAAAGTTTTAAAATTATCAAGTACAGATAATAGCCTTCATTTTATTTTTTATTTTTTTAATATTCTATTGATATAATATTAAGCCTTACTAGACAGAACTCACTAAATGTTATTTTAAGGCTATCATTGTTATCATAGAAATGTTTGTATAGAGTGATAAAAGTCAAAATGGTCAAAAAATTAGATGTTAAGGTATTTTGCCTTTGTATGACCCATGATTGTTTTGCAAAAAATGCAAAGGCAGAATACAGTAACTTCCGAATAAAGGTCAAAGGTCAAGTTTGAGCTTTTTTTTTAATGTAGATAAATATATTCATTATGACAACTACTTGGCAAATTTTCAGTATCCTACCTATCATACAATTGGCTGGACAACAAAAAAACTTTAAACTCATTTTTCTCAGTTTCACACTCTGGTGAGTTAAGGTCTTTTGCCTTTGTAGGGCAGAGCAGTGCACTTGATTACAGCCCAGGTGGATTACATCTGCACCAAACAAGTTCTTCTTTGCTATTTTTAAGCCAAAGTCGAACGGCATTAGATTAGATTGCCCCCTACAGGTCAATCTACAAAAGCTCACTCTACAACAGCCGCGATACAACTACTACTACGATACAAAGTTTTACTTACATTACCAGTTTCCTGGACATATACCTAAATCTATACATTAAATAAGCCATTGTTCACAGTTTATGTAATGAACACCCACTATCCCGCAGGATTTTTTTGTGTATTGCGCAGTGGCGTGCGAACTCTTCTTGAAAACGAATGCCTTTGTCTGCCTTAGACACAGTTAACCAGTTTAAACACGTTTGCAGAAATATAGGCCTAAATATGATTACATGTTTTGGAGAACAGATGGAAGATCTAGCAATGTGCAGTTGATCGTTGTTTGTGTTCAGATGTTGAGTAGCGGTCATGAGCGCAGGCACATGTGAAGAGTTTTAACTCTTTCTTCTCTGTGTCGATGGTTCCCTTTACACACTTTTGAATGCAAAACTCTGCAGATTCACTTTATTTCGTCATTGATTAATAATCCAAATGTTGTAGTATAAGTTACTATTATAAAAACCAGAGGACAAGCAATGATTTTTGGGCTTCATAAGCCAGAAATAATGCTTGTCTCTTCTGTTTTTGTTATGTTCTAATTATGATAATAATAGTAATTTAAAGGTGCAATGTGTAATATTTTTGAGGATCTATTGACAGAAATGCAATATAAGATCCATAACTATGTTCTCAGTGGTGTATAAAGACCTTGCATAATGAACCGTTATGTTTTTATTAGCTTAGAATGAGACATTTATATCTCCATAACCGCGGGCGCCCCCTTCTATGGAGGTCGACATATTGTGTGGTCATGTTTCTAGCGTAGCCGACAGCGAACACACAGCGCTACAGAGCACGTTTCCTCACTACCTTGAAAAAGAAGTTTTCAGTGGTGTATAAAGACCTTACTTAATGAACCGTTATATTTGTATTACCTTAGAATGAGCAGTTTCTGTCTACACACACCGCGGCTCCCCTTACATTGAAATGCGCTGACATGTTTCTACAGTGGCCCTAAACGGACAAACGCGTTTCGTTACTATGTTGCTCTTCGTGCAAGGAAGTAAGCTTAGTTCAGAGAGTAAGACACTGACACAATGATGAACAAGTAATAATAATATTCGCATAATTTTCTGCGGGGCGGCTTAAGTTTGATGAGAGATACACTGAAATTGTGAGGAAAGTGTAAAGCAAGAGTAAGGAAAGACTAATGTGACCAAGGGCCATTGTTAGTGCCCACTGTTGAAAATAATTCAATTTACAGCAATGAAATGTTAATTTATGTTTATTACAATGCACTTTGTAAGTTCAAGTTCATGCATCTATTTTCATGTTGATAAAAAAAATCAAATGTCTACTGACACTGTTTGACATGGACATTTCAGCAATTACAAATATTAAATGTGTTTTCATTACTTCTACATTACAATTCTTGAGTTTTTTTGAAGCTGCACTGAAGTTAACATTTCCCATTGCTTCCCCCTGAACTCTCCCGCTGCTTGGTTTTAAACACGCATGAAGTAATCTACTGCTCGCCATCACGAATGAAATCACCCCGCAAATTCACAAGGGCAGAACATATACTTAGAATTTTGTCTACTTTTGGGATCAGGGAAATAGGCACTACTTGTGATCAGATTTGAAACACCTTCAGGCGTCTGATGGCCCTTTCCACGTGTATTCTAGCATTTGCAATTCTTCTAGTGGAAGTGACCTGTTCTTCAGTAAGTTGTGCACCTTTTTTTGTGAATGAGGGTATGACTAGGTTAACTTTCCTTTCAAAGAGTGTCTCTCTAATTGTGAATCCACAGTCTGCCATGACCTCATCACCCGGTTGTAAGTACTCCAGAATCCCAGAGTCCATATCAATAAACTTGTCTCTACAGTGTCCACCATAAGCTGCAGAGACAAACATTTTTAATCCACATGGAGCAATACTTATAAGGTACTTAACTGTATTATGGGAGTAATAATGGCTATATCCTCTTGAGTCTAGGTTTTGGGGGTTTTGTAACAGGCTCTCGCTACAATCCAAAAAGCATGTTGTCTTGGGGTAATTAGTTTGGTGAGGTTTCTTGTAACTTTCTCCAATTTGTCAATCAAGTAAAATATAATCTTACTCGACAAGCTCTCTGATATGAAGAACCGTCTGCTCAGATCACCAATCATAAGGTTCAATCTTAATTTCATTAATGTTAGAAGTACTGTAAAGTACAGCAAACTGTCCAAGCACTGAAACAAGAGTATTAAATGTTTCAAGTGGAATGCCAGTGTACAGTAATGAGTCTGAATCATTTAGAAGAATATTATGTGCCACACTGCACTGTTTTTTGCTTCATGACGGACTTCTTTAGTGTTGGTGGGCAGCTTTGCATAACCCTGATGCAGTAAGGCAGGGTCTTCACACTGGGTTGCTGTCTTGATGGTTGTGTCAGAAGAGGCGTCCCCATCGCAATCTAAGTTGACAAGGAAAATAAAATATAACATTAGGTTTCAGGCCTAATGTTGTGCTCTACTACTTCAGTAGCAGGTGGCAAGGTAAGTCATGTTATCTATAGGAATACCAACACTACTTACAGTTTTAGGCAAGTTTAGGCACCCCTGTTCATTATTAAGATTTCAGTTTATCATCTGCTGTGCAGACACTAGGGACTAAGCAGTGGCCAGAGGAAGCATCTACATGCTGTTGCAACTTTTGCACCAATTATTGTATTATTGTTATTATATAACACTGTTGAAGTTGATTCTATAAATGTAATTTCATATGTCAAATGTCACTATTTGTAAAAAAAAATATATATATATATATCCAAAGGAAGTTACTGCTTCAAAAGCCCAGCAGATGATAAACTGGGTTAGGGTGCCTAAACTTGCCTAAAAAAAAACAACAACAAAAAACTGTATAGCCTACATCTAGACACTTAACTCACTATCATCTCTGGTTAACCTACCAACATACTTTTGCATAATACAGGTTAGAATCTAACTGAATAAAAAGCAATGTATTAGGCTAACTTACAATGCTCATGGGTTGTGGATGTTTGTCGCTCATCCAAGAATGAAGTCTCCGGAGTTGTGTCAGAGTGGAAGTGGGTGCATGCACTCTAATCTATGTAAGCAATTTAAACACAAACTGGGTAAGTTAAATTAGGCACCCAGAGAAGACAATCACAACACTGTTAGCCAACTTAAGCGCAGCAGTGCGGTGCATTAGGCTACAGTTAGGCTAATTAAAAAAATTGCTAAAGGATAATTCATGCATTTTCTGTAACAGTTCATTATTTATGCATGCCATCATGCGAAATAAAGATGTTGCATAAACTAATTACTTACGAGGTTCTTCCTGTTTGTGTTACACTTCAGTGTTTCTGGTCGAAGCTGATGTACGACTCGCGTTATCAGGTGCAAGGATAATTTGGAGGTACAAGCTGAGTTTTCGCCTTTTCTTAACTGGTTGTTGTTCATAACCAAGGAATAACTCCGGATTCGGGTGGAGCTCCATTGGTTTGTGGTCGATAAAATGGTAAGAACAGGCATAAACTCTCTTCGGTGGATTTTTTAGCTTTAGGGCTGCTAACCATTCTCGTGTTTTTGTCCCGTCCTTGGGCACTGAATGGAGTGTGTAGGGTGCTGGGCAACAGGTCAAGCGGGTCAGTTTATGTTGGAAAAAGGTCCCATTCATAAAATCCTTCAGTTTTTGCGTGTGGTTTGTGCACCCGGCAACAGCACACGTTGAGCCACAAGGAGCCATTGCTTAATCTGTCAGCATTACTACTTGTCAGTTTCACTCATTTGTTTCACTTGTTTGTACCACGAGTATCCCTTGTGTGCTAGCTTCATTAAGCATTAGGCTAAACCGGAACTGGGATGCCATCAACAGGAAGTATCGTCATGGCAACGCCCAATTAGACTCGCAGGAAAGTTGTGAATATAGTCTATAGTCTCAAATTTACTTTAAAATCAAACTATCATAACAGTGTGTATCATAACATATCACTATGATCAGATGCTTTCTGAACTGCCGTTTTCTCACCGATGACATTGCTATTGTGTATCGGGTGTCTGTCCGAGGAGAGGCTCTGAGCTCTCCGTGTTTGGCCTGATCCCAGAGTCCCCCGTATCTCTGGTTAGGAGAGTAACCAGGCGAGTGTGAGGAGAGTAACCACATGAGTGTGAGGAGAGTAACCAGGCGAGTGTGAGGAGAGTAACCAGGCGAGAGTAAGGACGAGTATGAGGAGGGTAACCAGGCGAGTGTGAGGAGAGTAACAAGGTGAGTGTGAGGACGAGTGTGAGGACAGGGGTGTGAGGAGAGTAACCAGGTGAGTGTGAGGAGAGTAACCAGGCGAGTGTGAGGAGAGTAACCAGGCGAGTGTGAGGAGAGTAACCAGGCGAGTGTGAGGAGAGTAACCAGGCGAGTGTGAGGAGAGTAACCAGGCGAGTGTGAGGAGAGTAACCAGGTGAGTGTGAGGAGCGTAACCAGGCGAGTGTGAGGAGAGTAACCAGACGAGTGTGAGGAGAGTAACCAGACGAGTGTGAGGAGAGTAACCACAAGAGGGTGAGGAGAGTAACCACAAGAGTGTGAGGAGAGTAACGAGGCGAGTGTGAGGAGAGTAACGAGGCGAGTGTGAGGAGAGTAACGAGGCGAGTGTGAGGACGAGTGTGAGGAGAGCAACCAGATGAGTGTGAGGAGAGTAACGAGAAGAGTAACCAGATGAGTGTGGGGAGAGTAACCACAAGAGTGTGAGGAGAGTAACCAGGCGGGTGTGAGGAGAGTAACCAGGCGACTTTGAGGAGAGTAACCAGGTGACTGTAAGGAGGGTAACCAGGCGACTGTGAGGAGAGTTACCAGGCGTATGTGAGGAGCGTAACCAGGCGAGTGTGAGGAGCGTAACCAGGCGAGTGTGACGAGAGTAACCAGATGAGTGTAAGGACGAGTGTGAGGAGACTAACCAGGCGGTGTGAGGAGAGTAACCAGGCGAGTGTGAGGAGTGTAACCAGGCGAGTGTGAGGAGAGTAACCAGGCGAGTGTGAGGAGAGTAACCAGGCGAGTGTGAGGAGAGTAACCACAAGAGTGTGAGGAGAGTAACGAGATGAGTGTGATGACGAGTGTGAGGAGAGCAACCAGACGAGTGTGAGGAGAGTAATGAGGAGAGTAACGAGGAGAGTAACTAGACAAGTGTGAGGAGAGTAACCAGGCAATTGTGAGGAGAGTAACCAGGCGAGTGTGAGGAGAGTAACCAGGCGAGTGTGAGGAGAGTAATCAGGCGAGTGTGAGGAGAGTAACCAGACGAGTGTGAGGAGAGAAACAAGGCGAGTGTGAGGAGAGAAACCAGGCGAGTGTGAAGAGAGTAACCAGGCGAGTGTGAGGAGAGTAACCAGGCGAGTGTGAGGGGAGTAACCAGGCGAGTGTGAGGGGAGTAACAAGGTGATTGTGAGGACAAGTGTGAGGAGAGTAACCAGGCGAGTGTAAGGAGAGTAACCAGGCGAGTGTGAGGAGAGTAACCAGGCGAGTGTGAGGAGTGTAACCAGGCGAGTGTGAGGAGAGTAACCAGGCGAGTGTGAGGAGTGTAATCAGGCGAGTGTGAGGAGAGTAACCAGGCGAGTGTGAGGAGAGTAACCCGGCGAGTGTGAGGAGAGTAACCCGGCGAGTGTGAGGAGAGTAACCACAAGAGTGTGAGGAGAGTAATCAGGCGAGTGTGAGGAAAGTAATCAGGCGAGTGTGAGGAGAGTAACCAGGCGAGTGTGAGGAGCGTAACCAGGTGAATGTGAGGAGAGTAACCAGACGAGTGTAAGGATGAGTGTGAGGAGAGTAACCAGGCGAGTGTGAGGAGAGTAACCAGGCGAGTGTGAGGAGCGTAACCAGGCGAGTGTGAGGAGCGTAACCAGGCGAGTGTAAGGACGAGTATGAGGAGAGTAACCAGGCGAGTGTGAGGAGAGTAACCAGGCGAGTGTGAAGAGAGTAACCAGGCGAGTGTGAGGAGAGTAACAAGGCGAGTGTGAGGAGAGTAACCACATGAGTGTGAGGAGAGTAACCAGATGAGTGTGAGGAGAGTAACCAGACGAGTGTGAGGAGGGTAACCAGACGAGTGTGAGGAGAGTAACCAGAAGAGTGTGAGGAAAGTAACCAGACGAGTGTGAGGAGAGTAACCAGACGAGTGTGAGGAGAGTAACCAGGCGAGTGTGAGGAGAGTAACCAGGCGAGTGTGAGGAGAGTAACCAGGCGAGTGTGAGGAGAGTAACCAGACGAGTGTGAGGAGAGTAACCAGACGAGTGTGAGGAGAGTAACCAGGTCAGTGTGAGGACGAGTGTGAGGAGAGTAACCAGGCGAGTGTGAGGACAGTAACCAGGCGAGTGTGAGGAGAGCAACCAGACGAGTGTGAGGACGAGTGTGAGGAGAGTAACCAGGCGAGTGTGAGGAGAGTAACCAGGCGAGTGTGAGGAGAGTAACCACATGAGTGTGAGGAGAGTAACCAGGCGAGTGTGAGAAGAGTAACCAGGCGAGTGTGAGGAGAGTAACCAGGCGAATTTGAGGAGAGTAACCAGACGAGTGTGAGGAGAGTAACCAGGCGAGTGTGAGGAGAGTAACCAGACGAGTGTGAGGACGAGTGTGAGGAGAGTAACGAGGAGAGTAACCAGACGAGTGTGAGGAGAGTAACCAGGCGAGTTTGAGGAGAGTAACCAGACGAGTGTGAGGAGAGTAACCAGGCGAGTGTGAGGAGAGTAACCACAAGAGTGTGAGGAGAGTAACGAGATGAGTGTGATGATGAGTGTGAGGAGAGCAACCAGACGAGTGTGAGGAGAGTAATGAGGAGAGTAACGAGGAGAGTAACTAGACGAGTGTGAGGAGAGTAACCAGGCAATTGTGAGGAGAGTAACCAGGCGAGTGTGAGGAGAGTAACCAGGCGAGTGTGAGGAGAGTAATCAGTCGAGTGTGAGGAGAGTAACCAGACGAGTGTGAGGAGAGAAACCAGGTGATTGTGAGGAGAGAAACCAGGCGAGTGTGAGGAGAGTAACCAGGCGAGTGTGAGGAGAGTAACCAGGCGAGTGTGAGGGGAGTAACCAGGCGAGTGTGAGGAGAGTAACAAGGTGATTGTGAGGACAAGTGTGAGGAGAGTAACCAGGCGAGTGTAAGGAGAGTAACCAGGCGAGTGTGAGGAGTATAACCAGGCGAGTGTGAGGAGTGTAACCAGGCGAGTGTGAGGAGTGTAACCAGGCGAGTGTGAGGAGTGTAACCAGGCGAGTGTGAGGAGAGTAACCAGGCGAGTGTGAGGAGACTAACCACAAGAGTGTGAGGAGAGTAATCAGGCGAGTGTGAGGAAAGTAATCAGGCGAGTGTGAGGAGAGTAACCAGGCGAGTGTGAGGAGCGTAACCAGGTGAATGTGAGGAGAGTAACCAGACGAGTGTAAGGACGAGTGTGAGGAGAGTAACCAGGCGAGTGTGAGGAGCGTAACCAGGCGAGTGTGAGGAGCGTAACCAGGCGAGTGTGAGGAGCGTAACCAGGCGAGTGTGAGGAGCGTAACCAGGCGAGTGTAAGGACGAGTATGAGGAGAGTAACCAGGCGAGTGTGAGGAGAGTAACCAGGCGAGTGTGAGGAGAGTAACCACATGAGTGTGAGGAGAGTAAACACATGAGTGTGAGGAGAGTAACCAGGTGAGTGTGAGGAGAGTAACCAGACGAGTGTGAGGAGAGTAACCAGAAGAGTGTGAGGAGAGTAACCAGACGAGTGTGAGGAGAGTAACCAGGCGAGTGTGAGGAGAGTAACCAGGCGAGTGTGAGGAGAGTAACCAGACGAGTGTGAGGAGAGTAACCAGACGAGTGTGAGGAGAGTAACCAGGTCAGTGTGAGGACGAGTGTGAGGACAGTAACCAGGCGAGTGTGAGGAGAGCAACCAGACGAGTGTGAAGATGAGTGTGAGGAGAGTAACCAGGCGAGTGTGAGGAGAGTAACCAGGCGAGTGTGAGGAGAGTAACCACATGAGTGTGAGGAGAGTAACCAAGCGAGTGTGAGGAGAGTAACCAGGCGAGTTTGAGGAGAGTAACCAGACGAGTGTGAGGAGAGTAACCAGGCGAGTGTGAGGAGAGTAACCAGACGAGTGAGAGGACGAGTGTGAGGACGAGTGTGAGGAGAGTAACGAGGAGAGTAACCAGACGAGTGTGAGGAGAGTAACCAGGCGAGTTTGAGGAGAGTAACCAGATGAGTGTGAGGAGAGTAACCAGGCGAGTGTGAGGAGAGTAACCAGGCGAGTGTGAGGAGAGTAACCAGACGAGTGTGAGGACGAGTGTGAGGAGAGTAACGAGGAGAGTAACCAGACGACTGTGAGGAGAGTAATCAGGCGAGTGTGAGGAGAGTAACGAGGAGAGTAACCAGACGACTGTGAGGAGAATAATCAGGCGAGTGTGAGGAGAGTAACCAGGCGAGTGTGAGGAGAGTAACCAGACGAGTGTGAGGAGAGTAACCAGGCGAGTGTGAGGAGAGTAACCAGACGAGTGTAAGGACGAGTGTGAGGAGAGTAACCAGACGAGTGTGAGGAGAGTAACCAGGCGAGTGTGAGGAGAGTAACCACATGAGTGTAAGGAGAGTAACCAGGCGAGTGTGAGGAGAGTAACCAGGCGAGTTTGAGGAGAGTAACCAGACGAGTGTGAGGAGAGTAACCAGGCGAGTGTGAGGAGAGTAACCAGACGAGTGTGAGGACGAGTGTGAGGAGAGTAACGAGGAGAGTAACCAGACGAGTGTGAGGAGAGTAACCAGGCGAGTTTGAGGAGAGTAACCAGACGAGTGTGAGGAGAGTAACCAGACGAGTGTGAGGAGAGTAACCAGGCGAGTGTGAGGAGAGTAATCAGGCGAGTGTGAGGAGAGTAACGAGGAGAGTAACCAGACGACTGTGAGGAGAGTAATCAGGCGAGTGTGAGGAGAGTAACCAGGCGAGTGTGAGGAGAGTAACCAGACGAGTGTGAGGAGAGTAACCAGGCGAGTGTGAGGAGAGTAACCAGACTAGTGTAAGGACGAGTGTGAGGAGAGTAACCAGACGAGTGTGAGGAGAGTAACCAGGCGAGTGTGAGGAGAGTAACCACATGAGTGTAAGGAGAGTAACCAGGCGAGTGTGAGGAGAGTAACCAGGCGAGTTTGAGGAGAGTAACCAGACGAGTGTGAGGAGAGTAACCAGGCGAGTGTGAGGAGAGCAACCAGACGAGTGTGAGGAGAGTAATGAGGAGAGTAACGAGGAGAGTAACTAGACGAGTGTGAGGAGAGTAACCAGGCAATTGTGAGGAGAGTAACCAGGCGAGTGTGAGGAGAGTAACCAGGCGAGTGTGAGGAGAGTAATCAGTCGAGTGTGAGGAGAGTAACCAGACGAGTGTGAGGAGAGAAACCAGGCGAGTGTGAGGAGAGAAACCAGGCGAGTGTGAGGAGAGTAACCAGGCGAGTGTGAGGAGAGTAACCAGGCGAGTGTGAGGGGAGTAACCAGGCGAGTGTGAGGAGAGTAACAAGGTGATTGTGAGGACGAGTGTGAGGAGAGTAACCAGGCGAGTGTAAGGAGAGTAACCAGGCGAGTGTGAGGAGAGTAACCAGGCGAGTGTGAGGAGTGTAACCAGGCGAGTGTGAGGAGTGTAACCAGGCGAGTGTGAGGAGTGTAACCAGGCGAGTGTGAGGAGTGTAACCAGGCGAGTGTGAGGAGTGTAACCAGGCGAGTGTGAGGAGTGTAACCAGGCGAGTGTGAGGAGAGTAACCAGGCGAGTGTGAGGAGAGTAACCAGGCGAGAGTGAGGAGAGTAACCAGGCGAGTGTGAGGAGAGTAACCAGGCGAGTGTGAGGAGAGTAACCAGGCGAGTGTGAGGAGAGAAACCACAAGAGTGTGAGGAGAGTAATCAGGCGAGTGTGAGGAAAGTAATCAGGCGAGTGTGAGGAGAGTAACCAGGCGAGTGTGAGGAGCGTAACCAGGTGAATGTGAGGAGAGTAACCAGACGAGTGTAAGGACGAGTGTTAGGAGAGTAACCAGGCGAGTGTGAGGAGAGTAACCAGGCGAGTGTGAGGAGAGTAACCAGGCGAGTGTGAGGAGCGTAACCAGGCGAGTGTGAGGAGCGTAACCAGGCGAGTGTGAGGAGCGTAACCAGGCGAGTGTAAGGACGAGTATGAGGAGAGTAACCAGGCGAGTGTGAGGAGAGTAACCAGACGAGTGTGAGGAGAGTAACCAGGCGAGTGTGAGGAGAGTAACCAGGCGAGTGTGAGGAGAGTAACCACATGAGTGTGAGGAGAGTAAACACATGAGTGTGAGGAGAGTAACCAGGTGAGTGTGAGGAGAGTAACCAGGCGAGTGTGAGGAGAGTAACCAGGCGAGTGTGAGGAGAGTAACCAGGCGAGTGTGAGGAGAGTAACCAGACGAGTGTGAGGAGAGTAACCAGACGAGTGTGAGGAGAGTAACCAGGTCAGTGTGAGGACGAGTGTGAGGACAGTAACCAGGCGAGTGTGAGGAGAGAAACCAGACGAGTGTGAGGATGAGTGTGAGGAGAGTAACCAGGCGAGTGTGAGGAGAGTAACCAGGCGAGTGTGAGGAGAGTAACCACATGAGTGTGAGGAGAGTAACCAAGCGAGTGTGAGGAGAGTAACCAGGCGAGTTTGAGGAGAGTAACCAGACGAGTGTGAGGAGAGTAACCAGGCGAGTGTGAGGAGAGTAACCAGACGAGTGAGAGGACGAGTGTGAGGACGGGTGTGAGGAGAGTAACGAGGAGAGTAACCAGACGAGTGTGAGGAGAGTAACCAGGCGAGTTTGAGGAGAGTAACCAGATGAGTGTGAGGAGAGTAACCAGGCGAGTGTGAGGAGAGTAACCAGACGAGTGTGAGGACGAGTGTGAGGAGAGTAACGAGGAGAGTAACCAGACGACTGTGAGGAGAGTAATCAGGCGAGTGTGAGGAGAGTAACGAGGAGAGTAACCAGACGACTGTGAGGAGAGTAATCAGGCGAGTGTGAGGAGAGTAACCAGGCGAGTGTGAGGAGAGTAACCAGACGAGTGTGAGGAGAGTAACCAGGCGAGTGTGAGGAGAGTAACCAGGCGAGTGTGAGGAGCGTAACCAGGTGAATGTGAGGAGAGTAACCAGACGAGTGTAAGGACGAGTGTGAGGAGAGTAACCAGACGAGTGTGAGGAGAGTAACCAGGCGAGTGTGAGGAGCGTAACCAGGCGAGTGTGAGGAGTGTAACCAGGCGAGTGTAAGGACGAGTATGAGGAGAGTAACCAGGCGAGTGTGAGGAGAGTGACCAGGCGAGTGTGAGGAGAGTAACCAGACGAGTGTGAGGAGAGTAACCAGGCGAGTGTGAGGAGAGTAACCACATGAGTGTGAGGAGAGTAACCACATGAGTGTGAGGAGAGTAACCAGGTGAGTGTGAGGAGAGTAACCAGACGAGTGTGAGGAGAGTAACCAGAAGAGTGTGAGGAGAGTAACCAGACGAGTGTGAGGAGAGTAACCAGGCGAGTGTGAGGAGAGTAACCAGGCGAGTGTGAGGAGAGTAACCAGGCGAGTGTGAGGAGAGTAACCAGGCGAGTGTGAGGAGAGTAACCAGACGAGTGTGAGGAGAGTAACCAGACGAGTGTGAGGAGAGTAACCAGGTCAGTGTGAGGACGAGTGTGAGGACAGTAACCAGGCGAGTGTGAGGAGAGCAACCAGACGAGTGTGAGGACGAGTGTGAGGAGAGTAACCAGGCGAGTGTGAGGAGAGTAACCAGGCGAGTGTGAGGAGAGTAACCAGACGAGTGTGAGGAGAGTAACCAGGCGAGTGTGAGGAGAGCAACCAGACGAGTGTGAGGACGAGTGTGAGGAGAGTAACCAGGCGAGTGTGAGGAGAGTAACCAGGCGAGTTTGAGGAGAGTAACCAGGCGAGTTTGAGGAGAGTAACCAGATGAGTGTTAGGAGAGTAACCAGACGAGTGTGAGGACGAGTGTGAGGAGAGTAACGAGGAGAGTAACCAGACGAGTGTGAGGAGAGTAACCAGGCGAGTTTGAGGAGAGTAACCAGATGAGTGTGAGGAGAGTAACCAGGCGAGTGTGAGGAGAGTAACCAGGCGAGTGTGAGGAGAGTAACCAGACGAGTGTGAGGACGAGTGTGAGGAGAGTAACGAGGAGAGTAACCAGACGACTGTGAGGAGAGTAATCAGGCGAGTGTGAGGAGAGTAACCTGGCGAGTGTGAGGAGAGTAACCAGACGAGTGTGAGTAGAGTAACCAGGTGAGTGTGAGGAGAGTAACCAGACGAGTGTGAGGACGAGTGTGAGGAGAGTAACGAGGAGAGTAACCAGACGAGTGTGAGGAGAGTAACCAGGCGAGTTTGAGGAGAGTAACCAGATGAGTGTGAGGAGAGTAACCAGGCGAGTGTGAGGAGAGTAACCAGACGAGTGTGAGGACGAGTGTGAGGAGAGTAACGAGGAGAGTAACCAGACGACTGTGAGGAGAGTAATCAGGCGAGTGTGAGGAGAGTAACCAGGCGAGTGTGAGGAGAGTAACCAGACGAGTGTGAGGAGAGTAACCAGGCGAGTGTGAGGAGAGTAACCAGGCGAGTGTGAGGAGAGTAACCAGGTGAGTGTGAGGAGCGTAACCAGGTGAATGTGAGGAGAGTAACCAGACGAGTGTAAGGACGAGTGTGAGGAGAGTAACCAGGCGAGTGTGAGGAGAGTAACCAGGCGAGTGTGAGGAGCGTAACCAGGCGAGTGTGAGGAGCGTAACCAGGCGAGTGTGAGGAGCGTAACCAGGCGAGTGTGAGGAGCGTAACCAGGCGAGTGCGAGGAGAGCAACCAGACGAGTGTGAGGAGAGTAACCACACGAGTGTGAGGAGAGTAACCAGCGAGTGTGAGGGGAGAGTAACCAGACGAGTGTGAAGGGAGAGTAACCAGACGAATGTGAGGACGAGTGTCAGGAGAGTAATCAGGCGAGTGTGAGGAGAGTAACCAGGCGAGTGTGAGGAGAGCAACCAGGTGAGTGTGAGGAGAGCAAGCAGACGAGTGTGAGGAGATTAACCAGACGAGTGTGAGGAGAGTAACCAGGCAAATGTGAGGAGAGTAACCAGGCGAGTGTGAGGAGAGTAACCAGACGAGTGTGAGGAGAGTAACCAGGCGAGTGTGAGGAGAGCAACCAGACGAGTGTGAGGAGAGCAACCAGACGAGTGTGGGGAGAGCAACCAGACAAGTCTGAGGAGAGTAACCAGACGAGAGTAACCAGACGAGTGTGAGGAGAGTAACCAGGCAAATGTGAGGAGAGTAACCAGGCGAGTGTGAGGAGAGTAACCAGACGAGTGTGAGGAGAGCAACCAGACGAGTGTGAGGAGAGCAACCAGGCGAGTGTGAGGAGAGCAACCAGACGAGTGTGAGAGTAACTAGACGAGTGTGAGGAGAGCAACCAGGCGAGTGTGAGGAGAGTAACCAGACGAGTGTGAGAGTAACCAGACGAGTGTGAGGAGAGTAACCAGACGAGTGTGAGGACGAGTGTGAGGACCAGTGTGAGGAGAGTAACCAGACGAGTGTGAGGAGAGTAACCAGACGAGTGTGAGGGGAGAGTAACCAGACGAGTGTGAGGACGAGTGTGAGGAGAGTAACCAGACGAGTGTGAGGAAATATGCAGCACATATTTACATATTCATTTAAACTTCGCTCTTAGCAGCGAGATTATTGGTATGTTGAGGATGCTATATACATATACACATAAATACACACACAAATATATATATATATATATATATATATATATATATATATATATATAAAAGAAATCAGGAAAAAAAACTGAAGCCAACATTACATTGACAAAAAATTATTACAGACACTTCCTGGACACCACTTCAGTAAATGAACATCAGGGCTTTTTTCATTTCATTCTGAAAATATGGTATGAAAATGATTTCATTATCTATTGAATCCATATAGCCTATGTATCAAAGTGCTCTATATACACAAATCATCTGCTAGTGGAAGTGAAAAACTGATAAGCAGAAAAAAAGTTAATTTCTCCATAAAATTGTATGCTTATTTTTAACTAAATATAAGAACATTATGATTTGAAAACTGAAATGAAGTATTATGTCCTTTGTTTGTTCCCCTATTTAGCCTCCCTGTGTTTGTAGTCCTGTGCTGGTTCGTTGTCAATGTTTCCTGTTTCCTCGTGTTTCCTGTTTTTGCCTGAAGCCTTTCTTGTTTTCCCCCTCGGGGTTGTTTTAGTTGTAGTTTGTCTTTATTTTGTATTATTTAATAAACATCACCTCAACCTGCTTTTGTATCCTCGGCTCCGTTCACCCGTTATGTGACAGAACGAACCTGCCAAGTATGTGGATACAGCGGGATGAGATTTTTCCTGCGGGAGAGAAGGGATCTGCTATCTCCTTATTGGACTATTTCGCTATGTGCGCTCATAGGACTGAGGAGACCATGGGAGCCGGCGGTTGGGTGGGAGGAGGTAAGCCCAGGATTGCGACTGGCAGCTCGTCTGGGACTCCTGCTCGGTCGCAATCTTTTGGGGGAACCCGCTTGGCCAGATTCTCGGGGACTCGTGGAGGCCATGGAGGGGGACATGGTCGTCGTGGGCACCAACATCGGTCCGCAGTCCAGTCACCCTTCAGCCAGGTTCCTCTGCACGTGGTTCCGTCCAGCACTGAGCCATCAACGCTGGTTCCGTCCAGCACAGGGCCATCACCGCTGCTTCCGTCCAGCACAGTGCCTTCACCACTGCTTCCGTCCAGCACAGTGCCTTCACCGCTGCTTCCGTCCAGCACAGTGCCTTCACCGCTGGTTCCGTCCAGCACAGTGCCTTCACCGCTGGTTCTGTCCAGCACAGTGCCTTCACCGCTGGTTCCGTCCAGCATAGTGCCTTCACCGCTGGTCCCTTCCAGCACAGAGCCTTCACCACTGGTCCCGTTCAGACCTGCCGAGCCTGCGCTTCACGTCCCGTCTGCTCAGTCAAGTCCGGTGGTCCGGGAGGACCTGACGTCAAGGGTCTCAAGTCTGGGGCCTCTGGGAGGCCTCGACTTCGGGGGTCTCGGTTCCGGTGGTGGCCAAGGAGGCGGCAGCACCGCCGCGACCACGTAAACAGCGGAGGAGGAGAACTACCCCGGAACCTATCGTTCCCACCATCAGTCCTGCCATGGCCAAGAGAACCCCATCAAGGTCGGTCAGAAATCTTGGGAGTAATATTTGATGACCAGCTGACCTTCACAGACCACATTACAAAGACAGCTCGATCATGCAGGTTTGCAATGTATAACATCAGGAAGATCAGGCCTTTCCTAACTGAGCATGCAACACAACTTCTCGTCCAGGCCCTGGTTATTTCTAGGCTTGATTACTGCAATGCTCTTCTGGCTGGACTTCCATCATGTGTTACTAAACATCTACAAATGATCCAGAATGCTGCAGCCCGCCTTGTCTTCAACGAGCCCAAAAGGTCCCACGTCACTCCACTGTTCATCTCCCTGCATTGGCTTCCACTCACTGCTCGCATCAAATTCAAAGCTTTGACGCTTGCTTACAGATCTACCACAGACTCAGCTCCTTCCTACTTTCACTCCCTACTACAAGTCTACGTCCCTACCAGAAGCCTACGATCGGCCAAGGAGCGACGGCTCGTGGTGCCATCACAGCGAGGCACTAAATCACTCTCCAGAACATTCTCATTCACGGTTCCATGCTGGTGGAATTATCTCCCCAAACTCGTCCGGAATGCAGAATCCCTGACAGCATTCAAAAGACAACTGAAAACTCATCTCTTCCGTGAGTACTTAACATAAAAAAAATAAAAAAATAAAAAAATAAATAAATCTTCTCTTTTAAATCTTTTCCTTCCCTTTTAAATCTTCCCTTGTCTGGCTTTTGCTACTCTGAGCAATGCCTGAACTTTGTATTTTGAGCACTTCTTGCGTCGTTCTTCCCTCTTCACGATGTCTCGCTTGCTTTAGTCCTCAGATGTAAGTCGCTTTGGATAAAAGCGTCTGCTAAATGACTAAATGTAAATGTAAATGTAAATGTAAATGTAGAACGGTTCTGTCCTTCTATGCATTGGCCATGCTGCATGCATGGAAGAAGTACGTCATGTCTACTGATCCAGAGACTGTTCACGTCACGTCTGTGGATCCAGAGACTGTTCACGTCCCTTCCATCGAGCCAGTGTCTCCGGACAAAATGGCCGCCGCCACACCTGAACCTGAGCCCTCAGCGGAGATGGTCGCCCCTACGTCTGTTCCCGAGCCGGTGTCTGTTCCTGTTCCCGAGCCGGTGTCTGTTCCTGTGCCCGAGCCAGTGTCTGTTCCTGTGCCCGAGCCGGTGTCTGTTCCTGTGCCCGAGCCGGTGTCTGTTCCTGTGCCCGAGCCAGTGTCTGTTCCTGTGCCCGAGCCGGTGTCTGTTCCTGTGCCCGAGCCGTGTCTGTTCCTGTGCCTGAGCCAGTATCTGTGCCTGTTCCTGAGCCAGGGTCTGTTCCTGTTCCACCGACATGGCCGCCCGGGGGGGCTTCGTCGCCCTGGCCGCCAGAAGGGTCTTCACCGCCCTGGCCGCCTGAAGGGTCTTCACTGCCCTGGCCGCCCGATGGACTGTCGTCTGCTTCGCCCTGGCCGCCCGATGGACTGTCTGCTTCGCCATGGCCGCCCGAAGGGCCTGCTCCGCCCTGGTCACAAACACAGCCTACACCACCCTGGACCTCAGCCGGGACTCCTAATAGGCCTGAACCACCCTGGCTCAACCCCTTCTTGGTCTCTGTTCCTGGGTGGTCTGACTTGTCTGCTGTGGTGTTGGGTTGTGTACGTTTTTATGTCTCTCTTTGGGAACGCCAGGTGGCGTTTCATGAGAGGGGGGGGGGGTAATGTCAGGGTTCTGTCACTTCTGTTTGGTTTTATCTTAGTGGGTGACAGAGCTCTGACATTCCCGGTTTGTCATGTGCTTGTGTTCTAGTTCTGTTTATTGTGAGCACATGGCTTGTAATGTGTTTCCCTTGTGCCATGTGCTCTCCTGTCTATTGTCTAGCCCCTCCCATCTTATCAGATTATTGGTTAATTTGTCCCACCTGTCCTGCTCATTACCCTCCTTTGTTTGTTCCCCTATTTAGCCTCCCTGTGTTTGTAGTCCTGTGCTGGTTCGTTGTCAATATTTCCTGTTTCCTCATGTTTCTTGTTTTTGCCTGAAGCCTTTCTTGTTTTCCCCCTCTGGGTTGTTTTAGTTGTAGTTTGTCTTTATTTTGTATTATTTAATAAACATCACCTCAACCTACTTTTGTATCCTCGTCTCCGTTCACCCGTTCCGTGACAGTAATCATCAGAAGATATGAGGTACTTTTCTGAAACATTAAATTTCTGTTTGCTTTTTGACTTTGAATACGGACTTCTTTACTTTTACTTTAGTATTTTGCTAGTCAGCTCCCGACGAGAAGTATGTGTCATAATAAATAATAAACCAGCAAATGATCTATACTAAAAAGAGGCTGATTGACAGAGCAAGTTCATTTTTAGAATATATTACAATCACTCCAAAAGAGATGATAACGACTCAAACACACACACACACACACACACACACACACACACACACATTACGAGCAGCAACTGATTAGCCTTTGGCTTCACGGCCCCTGAAGGATGTGTTCGTTTCAGCGCCATCAAAACTCAATGACTTAATCTAACGTCAGTCAGCTGCTGAAAAGTTGCATTTTTGTACCCGATCATACATTCAGAAGGTAGGATCCATTTTGAAACGGTGACATGAATTGGTTTCATTGCAGGTGAGTGACAATTCATCCAATGGACAAATAGCCTAGTCAGAGCCGATCCTGGCCTCCCTGGGGCCCTAAGCAAAATTCTGTTGAGGGGCCGTCCTACCTGACTCATTGCCACACAGTCACACCTGACACCCCAGTGACAGTGCCACTGCTTTAACTAGTACTAATGAAAATGTCATACCTGATATCGGAAATAGACATTGTTACTAGAAAAATAACATTCTTAATATCAAGAATTCACATTTTAAATAGTACAAATTGAATTATTGATAACAAAAATGTATCCTGTGAGTGAATAAAAGCTAAAATGGCTTGTCATAGCATGTCACTGTGTTTTAAATGATAAAAGCAATACTTGATGGTTATTATTTACTGAGGGATATACATCCATATTGACCAGTATGTCCAGCCAATCAACATTTTAAATGCAATATAGCCTATAAATCAATAGTCAATTGACTTTTCATCTTGCTTTATTGCAGAGTTGTAACTAAACTGACTTGTGGACTAGATAATCATTGTCTAGTTTTAAAAGTATGTGCGTCTGTAATGAGGAGTGCCATCACGCCCATACTGGTCCCCACAGATCTGTTGCTGGAAACTGCGCATTTCTTTTCCTGCACGCACATATGAACGCATGTTAACGCGTGCCACGGTTATCTTTTCCGAGCTGCGGTTTATAAACAAACACCATTGCTCTTTGTCGTTTATCAAACGTAATAAATAGTTGTATTTCACTCTCACTTTTTTTTGTCAGGTACAAAGTCACAGAGCACAGCCCCGGCCGGCATTAGCAAACAAGACAGACAGACCAAAAGATGCACTGGGTTAGGGTTACACAGACAGACAGACTAGAGAGAGATGCACATAACTTAACTTTACTGTTCTCTGCTGACGTCACACTTGGAGAGGAGAGAACACAAGTCTACCTGATCGCTGTTCCCGCGATTCACTCTCATGTTTTTTTTTCTCTCTATTCGTGACCAAAAGTATAGTTCCGCTTAATTCTCATCGATATTGTAAACTTTGATTGACGCGCTTTGATGCAAGGCCTTGAGTAATTTGTGGGGCCCTACGCAACAAGTTTAGTGTGCGTATAGGGCTGATCGGCTCTAGTATTTATTTTGCTGCCCGTCTTGATAAGTGGCCTGGCCTATAAGATTATGGAGACCCTGCATACAGACCCTTCAACATGTGTTGGAAAGATTCATCGGATTCAAACAGTGAAAGAGTGATTCAGAGAGCATGAGGAATTATTTTCACCACAGTCGTGACCTTTAACCCCACTGAAAGTCTTTGGAATGTGCTGGAGACTTTACAGAGCAGTTGTCAATGGAAGATCTCAGCCAAACATTTACGCAACTCTTGATAAATGTTGTGATGTTGCATAATGTTGTCGAAACATTGCCATGACGAATGCACACTAATCAGAGTGAGACATTTTTTTTTTTGGCCATCTTAGAATGAAGCTGCTCTAAACTGGTCTAACTGTTTATCTAGTTGAGAAACACAGAAGACAGAATATGCCATGGAACAGCGGCTCATACGCCATTGTTAGGGTTAGTGAAGTTAGGGTCAGTGAAGTTAGGGTTAGTGAAAGTGACACGTGATGGCCAAGTATGGTAACCCATACTTGGAATTTGACCTCTCCATTTAACCCATCCAAGTAAGTGCACACACATTAGGAGCAGAGTAGTGAGTTGTGAACACACACCCGGAGTAGCGGGCAGCCTTGAGTGGCGCCCGGGGAGCGATTGGGGGTTAGGTGCCTTGCTCAAGGACACCTCAGTCATATTCCTGCCGGTACTGGAATCGAACCAGCAACCTTTGGGTCACCAGTCCAACTCTGTTACCATTAGGCCATGACTGCCCCCTGTCAGGGAAGTGCTTTCCCTGCAGCTCTCCCAGTTTTAGTGCATGTTTCTTGCAGCTGAAGTTTCCCAGCTCCAGGTTCATGAGGCATTTGTTGAGCTGAGATAATCTCTCAGCGCTGATCCTGAGGAGATACAGAAGGAGAATACAGGAGTGTGTCCTGAGTGTTCGACGGATCTGGCCCTCGTCTGTAGGAGAACGTGACCCTGAACTCTGTGTGTGATCCGCGTTCACCAGCTGCAGACTCGTCTCTCTCTCTCTCTCTCACACACACACACACACACACACACACACACACACACACACACACACACCTAAGGAATGTGGACAGGAGGTTGATGGCCTCCATTGTGTCCTTGTTCTCCTTACAGAGCACGAATGCTTTCCAGGGGCTTCAGTGGGAGACAGAAAAGAAGAGATGAAAGACACTAAATAAAAAAGGACAAAATAATTAAGCACAGGCTGAAACATATAACTGACTTTAAATGCTTTATTTTATTTTCATAAAGAAAACATACATGGTCAATACCAGCAAAGCAACCGCTATGCAGGGTTAGTGTATTGATGAAAACAATCTCTGAAGCTTCACACTGTACGAGCTTCGACACTTACGCCATATCATATTTTGAACACTTAGTATAATTCAATATAATATACATATATATATAAATAATTCTGCCGAGTTCAATATAAATCAACCACATTTCCTGATGTGGACTTTAACATCTTTATAACAGTCACAGTGTTCGGGTCCATCACTGTCGTCAGCTGGGAAAAGAAAAGCAGCAGACGGCAGAAAACAAACAAAAACAGAAGTCCACATTTCAAAAATAACAAAAACATAACAAAACACAGGAAATCATGTTTAATGAAAACTACACCTCTACATTTATCTTGTCAGACCCATTCAAAAAAGATTTATTCTATCTAAACATTTTTTTAATTCAATAAGCATCAACATTAATTTCTGTATCACAGTACGAGTTTGTAACATTTGATACTGTATTCTAAGAAAGTCTGAAGATCGTGTAAATTTTAATTATTATCCAAGATAAGGAAAATACTTGTGAAAGAGTAAATTCTCTCCATCACCACTCCGCCTCTCCTACAGCCTTGGAGAACACATAGTCTTTCCCTCCGTAACACATCACACCATCTTTCAGGTAAAACTTCCAGCGGTTTTTGCTACGGTGAATCTATAAAACACACACACACAAAAAAGTAAACAATTTAAAACATTTAAAATATTATTTCTTTGAAAATGGTTTTGTATGGGAGATTTGTGGCAACTAAAATAACTAAAATACAAATGAATATAGATTTAGTGCGTTTACATCAGTGGTTCTCAAAGTGGGGTCCGCAACCCGTTGCCAGGGGATCCGCAAAATAATTTTAGAACCCTATGAACGGAATCGCGGAATCCAGTCAGACCATCGGGGAAAATCTTGGCGGAGCGCTCCTGCTCTCTCTTTCTCTCCCCCCACAAACATGCGCGCATATCCAGAGAGAAGAGTGAATCCGCGAATATACAGTAGCCTAGCCTAGTTGTGAAATCAAAGTTAAGAGGCTAGGTTTAAAATTTTCAGTTCTTTTTTTTTATCCGTCAGTTTATTTAAAATGTTTTAAATTAATACTGTTTAAGACGTTTAGTAGCTTGCCTATGTCATTTGTAATGGAAGCCCGTTTCCGCCACTGAATACAAAAAAGAAAAGAAAAGGTTCTTTAAAGTCAGAATTGTGAGATTAAAAAGTCACAATTAGCCTACCTTTTTATAGTTTTATATGGCGGACACGGGCTTTAATTCTCTTTGATAGGCGGCATAGGCCTACGTGAGTAAAAATGAATGAGCCTTTTGCCTTTACACAAGAGCGTCATCTCCAGAGCTGCTATGAGTCACTTTGAGAACGTTTCAGCATTTAATTTGATACAAAAATAGGGGCGGTTCTAAGGTCAGTGGATAATCGGGCTTTAGCCCAAACTTAAATTGGGTATTTTTATTTAAATTAATGAATTGATTATAGAAGCGATTTAAGGGAATAAAGAAAAAGAAAGGCTTATTGTATTAGTGAAATAATTACAGCTGTCAAATATTAAATCTTTAACTACTTACATTTTACCAGGCGTTCGTTCACTGTTAACATCCTTCAGTGAACGGTAAGCCCCGCATTCTTTAATCATTTTAACATTGATGAGCTAGACCGCTGAACTTTTAGTCATCCAACAAACAGAGCGGTGCGTAATGGAGTGCATCAGAGCAGCATCAAGAATATCAAATACATTGCAGTGAATCTCTTATTTGCATCTTAAGGTTATTGCCAATAATAATGACAGGTTTGCGAAAAGTGTAGAACTCGGTGAGCTCACGCAAAACACATCTTCAGCACGCGACTCGTTTAAACGCCTCTGATTGGCCGATGCGTTCAACAGACATGTCTGTGATTGGCTACAATGCTCAACGCTGCAAAAGCACGTAGTAAGTACTTTTAATGCAAAGGGAAAAATATAAATAAAACTGTCATATGCACTTTTCATGATTAGGTAATCACGGCAGCTGTAATCTTATTCACATTTGTTTTTCTGATTAATTGTTTTGCTCTATGAGAAAGACAAGGTAGCAAAATATTCGGGGCTTTACTAAAAACATTCCGCCCCTGGGCCTAAATAAATAATAACAAATTGTTATTAACAATACAAAACTTTTATTCACTACAACCCGCCAAATAAAAGTTTGGTTTAACTTAATTACCAGGATGTGTTCTGCAACAGTGTTAATTCTGTTATGATTTGTTGATTGTTCTGCCATTGATATAAGGTGCAATGAGTTCATTATTTTAAAGTTGATGCACGTAAAGTAACATTACATAATTTAAATGTTATTTTAAATGGATGGTTCACCCAAAAAAATTAAAAGTGTGTCATCATTTGCTCACCCTCAAGTTGTTCCAAACCTGAATGAGTTTCTTTCTCCTGCTGAACACAAAAGAAGATATTTTGAAGAATGTGGGTAACCAAACAGTTTCTGGTACTTTTTAAAAAAAAACATATGGAAGCCAATGGGGTCCATCAACTGTTTGGTTACCGACATTCTTCAAAATATCTTCTTTTGTGTTCAGCAGGAGAAAGAAACTCATTCAGGTTTGGAAAAACTTGAGGGTGAGTAAATGATGACAGAATTTTAATTTTGGGTGAACTATTATTTTAATATAAAATGTTAATGTTTTAATTTTAATGTTTGGTTTTATTAGAACAAGCCTGTGCTTGCTGTCTTGCTGTTGATTTTATAAAAGCTTTTAAGATAAATTACTTAGTGTAAATGCTATTGAGTCCAAATGCAATTTGAATAAAAGACCCACTGTTTACAAGTATATAATGCCTGGTTCACACGGGACGATTTTAAAATTGTCGTCCGATTTCCCAAACCTGAGAGACCCCACACACGGCGATAAAAAATTACGGGTCTAACAGTTTTGGTCGTACAGTGTGTGGTGCGCAGCCACACGGCAAAATCAACACATCACACACAAACCGATTTGACTCCCGAGCATTCCCAGGTCAGACGAAAAATCTCGCAAAATCCCTCGAGATCAAACGTGACTTCAGAGTAAACAATCATGGCGGACGAAGAGGATGCAGTGGCGATAGTTTGTAGTTTGTTTTTAACCGAAAAAAAAAACGTTATCAAAAGAAAAGGCGATGGTCAAAGAAGTGGAGACAACGCGAGCATGGACGGCTGTTTTGATTTTGTTTCCCGGTGCTTCCTCTGCGCCTCGTCACCTCGCTTTCTGATTGGCTACACGCCACAGTCCACAGGCTCGTTTGTCCCCGGGGGACACCACACACGAGGAGAAATCGGGCCAAAAAAATCCAACATGTTGGATATGCCCGATTTGAGATCGGAGCGGTCCCGACGTCCTTCCGAGCAGACGAGAGCACTCTTAACACACCACACACGGCAGGAATATCTGATCAGATTATTTTACCATAATTGGAGCATCGTTAAGATTGTCGGAAGGGGTAAAACGGGGCTAAAATCGGCCTAATTATCCTGCCGTGTGAACCAGGCTTTAGTGGTATTAACATGATTTAAACCAGGGATCACCAACCCTGCTCATGGAGAGCTACTGTCCAGCAGACTTAAGTTCCAACCCTGTTCTAACACACATGCATGTAATTATCAAGTAACCCTGAACAGCTTGATTAGATGGTCCAGGTGTGTTTGATTGGGGTTGGAGCTAAAATCTGCAGGACAGTAGCTCTCCAGGAGCAGGGTTGGTGACCCCTGATTTAAACTGACATGCGTTTCTGGGGCCGTATTCACAAAGAATTTTATTTTACCACTAGGAGTACTCCTAAATCACACTAAAATATTTTAGCTAGGAGTTTTCTCTTAAAAGTTATTCACAACGCCTTTCAGACCTACTCTTAGTAAGGAAAAATGACAACTCCTAAACTAAGAGTGAGTCTTCGTTGCTATGGATGACGTCAATTCTCATGCGCGAGTTTCCTCGCAATGATCACGGTGATAGGTTGTTAGATGACAGGGCCATCATGCGGAACATAACACAGACGCAACAAATCATGGAATTACGACATCTAAATATGTCTGTGTCCTACACAAAATAATAATAGTAATGTCATCGAAATGCATATATAATGACATGTTTGTGCAGGCCCCTGTGAAGTGTAAATCTAAAAAGGCAGATAGAGAGAGAGAAAAGTGGTGAATTCAATTAAATTAAATCAAGGTAGCCTATACCCTAATGAAACCGCCACTTGCCTAATAATGAAAAACGGCACTTGCATTAACACTTGCTTGGTTAATTGACATCCTATTAGTATGGAAGCTTGTTTCCGCCACTGAATAAAAATTTAAAAAAATAATTGCGACTTTTTATCTCACTATTGCGACATATGAAGTCAGAATTGTGAGAAATAAAGTCGCAATTGTGAGATAAAAAGTTGCAATTACCTTTTTTATTTTTCATTCTGTGGCGGAAACAAGCTTCCATAGCCTAACTAGACTACTTAAAGCAAGGAAATGTTGCTCCTATTGAAGTAATGTAATAGTTGAATGATGGTGGATTATGAACTCGCCAAAACGGAAAAGAAAGCCCAACTGGACGCAGGATCAGTTACTGCTGCTGGCCCAGTTGGTGCTGAAAAAAAAAAAAACATAATAAAAGGGAAATTCGACACTGGGATATCAAGCAAAACTAAGCGTGAGACATGGGAGAGGATTTGTTTGCAGATCAATGCAGCATTCCCGCTTGTGTCGCGGACCCCGGACGACTGCGAGATTTTAAGATCCTTTGTGAATAGGTCTTAGTGAGTTAGGAGTCCTCTCGACTTCTTTTAAGCTGTCCCAGACTTACGTGCTACTTTTAGGGCTAAAATGCTTTGTGAATTACTCTTAGTGAAAAAAATTAGGAGTCCTAAAGTTAGGAGTGACACGCCCATTATTTTTAGGAGTTGCTCCTAAATTCGCCAGTTAGGAGCTACTTTTAGCCTTAAAATTCTTTGTGAATACGGCCCCTGTTCTATAAAACAGGTATAAGTTTTAAGGGTGAAAAAGATTACAATGCAATTAATTCCAATGACATTTAAGAGTACAAATAGTTTTAAGCATATTAATCACAGACAGTTATTGTTATGAGGGGGTCCTTGGAATTTTTTCTCCGCTCTAAGGGGTCCCTGGTCCCAAAAAGTTTGAGAACCCCTGGTTTACATGAGCAGTTAAACTGAACTGGAAGATCTTCATGTGTCTGTCCAACACAATGAGTGTCACGATGGTGACCTCATTCACATAATGAAAACGACACATTGGCATTAGAATTTATTAATATTCTCAACCATGTTTTTTGCCCAAGATCAGGGGCCGTATTCACAAAGAATTTTATTTTACCACTAGGAGTACTCCTAAATCACACTAAAATATTTTAGCTAGGAGTTTTCTCTTAAAAGTTATTCACAACGCCTTTCAGACCTACTCTTAGTATGGAAAAATGACAACTCCTAAACTAAGAGTAAGTCTTCGTTGCTATGGATGACATAAATTCTCATGCACGAGTTTCCTCGCAATGATCACAGTGATTGGTTGTTAGATGACAGGGCCATCATGCGGAACATAACACAGACGCAACAAATCATGGAATTACGACATCTAAATATGTAGTAAATATCTAAATATCTCGCTCCCTCAGTCTCACTCCCTCAGTCTCGCCCCCTCAGTCTCGCTCCTTGCTCCCTCAGTCTCACTCCCTCACTCCCTCAGTCTCGCCCCCTCAGTCTCGCTCCTTGCTCCCTCAGTCTCACTCCCTCACTCCCTCAGTCTCGCCGCCTCAGTCTCGCTTCTCGCTCCCTCAGTCTCACTCCCTCAGTCCCTCAGTCTCGCCGCCTCAGTCTCGCTTCTCGCTCCCTCAGTCTCACTCCCTCAGTCTCGCCCCCTCAGTCTCGCTCCTTGCTCCCTCAGTCTCACTCCCTCACTCCCTCAGTCTCGCCGCCTCAGTCTCGCTTCTCGCTCCCTCAGTCTCACTCCCTCAGTCTCGCCGCCTCAGTCTCGCTCCTCGCTCCCTCAGTCTCACTCCCTCAGTCCCTCAGTCTCGCCGCCTCAGTCTCGCTTCTCGCTCCCTCAGTCTCACTCCCTCAGTCTCGCCCCCTCAGTCTCGCTCCTTGCTCCCTCAGTCTCACTCCCTCACTCCCTCAGTCTCGCCGCCTCAGTCTCGCTTCTCGCTCCCTCAGTCTCACTCCCTCAGTCTCGCCGCCTCAGTCTCGCTCCTCGCTCCCTCAGTCTCACTCCCTCACTCCCTCAGTCTCGCCGCCTCAGTCTCGCTCCTCACCGCCTCAGTCTCACTCCCTCAGTCTCGCTGCCTCACTCCCTCAGTCTCGCTCCCTTACTCTCGCTCGCTCCCTCACTCACTCAGTCTTGCTCCCTCAGTCTCGCGCCCTCAGTCTCACCGCCTCAATCAATCAATCATTTTATTTATAAAGCACAATTAAACACAACTTCCGTTGACCAATGTGCTATACAAAGTGCAAAATAAAACCACAACACGATAACAGACAAACAAACAAAATAACCACATCAACATTCATTTTTTATAAGACAAATCAAATAAAAAGGTCTTTAACCTCACTTTAAAAATGGACAAGGAGGGTGCTGTTATAATTTCCAGAGGGAGATTATTCCAAAGTCTTGGAGCAGCAATAGAAAATGCTCTATCTCCTCTAGTCTGAAGTCTCGATCTAGGAACTATTAAGAGGCCTACGTTCGCAGATCTCAAAACTCTTGTAGGTTGATGGACTGTCAGTAGATCAGAAAGGTAGGACGGAGCTAACCCATTTATTGACTTAAAAACTAAGAGCAAAATTTTTAAATTAATTCTGTGACACACCGGCACCCAATGAAGTTTCTGAAGGACAGGAGTTATATGTTCCCTTTTTCGAGTTCCTGTCAGAACTCTGGCAGCAGCATTTTGGACTAACTGAAGGCGGTTAATGGATGATTGACTGATCCCCAGATAAAGTGAGTTACAATAATCCAGCCTTGTAGTGATAAAACCATGTATAACTTTTTCAAAATTTTGAAAAGAGAGGAAAGACTTAATTTTAACCAAGGTTCGAAGTTGGTAAAAGCTTGCCTTTACAACTTGATTTATCTGTCTACCAAGCTTTAGGGCATTATCCAATACTACACCCAAGTTTTTTACATATGGCTTAACATAAGGTGCCAAAACGCCAAGATCTACATTTGTGGTGTTATGTACACTGGAAGATGTAAAAACCATAACCTCGGTCTTACTCTCATTTAAACTTAAAAAAAACTTTAAAAAAATTCAAAGACATCCATGCTTTCACTTCCTCAAGGCAGGCAGTCATCTGTTCTAAGCTATTTTTATGTTTAAGAGGAAAATATATTTGAGTGTCGTCTGCATAACAATGATAATTTAATTCATATTTTCTAAAAAATAGTGCCCAGGGGCAGCATATATAAAGAAAACAACATAGGGGCTAGAATGGGGCCTTGAGGAATCCGACGTCAGCTTGACAGAGGAAGATCGATGGTTTCCAATGTTAACTGATAAGCTCCTATTTGTCAGATAGGACTGGAACCAATGTAAGACTGAACCTCTGATGCCCACTATGTGTTCTAGACGGGACAGCAGGACATTATGGTCTACTTTGTCAAATGCAGCACTTAGGTCTCCAGAGTCAGTGGCCAAGAAAATGTCATTCAGCACTTTAACAAGAGCTGTTTCAGTAGAGTGAAATTTTCTAAAGCCAGACTGAAATGTGTCAAAAATGTTGTTGTCAACTAAAAATGTTTGAAGCTGACACAGTACTACTTTATCTAGAATTTTGGTTAAAAATGGAAGATTAGAGATAGGTCGAAAATTTGCTAGGTCGGCGGAGTCCAAATTTGGCCTCTTAAGTCTGGGTTGCACTGATGCATGTTTCAAATATTCAGGAACAACCCCTAACTCCAGGCACTTGTTTATAAAACTTAAAAGTATCGGGCCCATTTCATTAAACACTTGTTTAAATAATCGTGCGGGGATAGTATCTAGTGGTGAACCTGTAGGTTTTAGCTGCTTCACAATGTCATTTAAAAAAGTTATTTTTAATAGGTGTAAACTTACTGAGCAAGCCGTTATAGTTTAACTGCCCTGCCGGATCACCAGTGGTCGGTTTAATATTGCGTCTTATTCCAGCTATCTTCTCTACAAAAAACTGGCAAAACCATTCACACATAGCCACTGACTCAGTCGGGTAAATGGATACAACAGGATTCAGCACAGTATTAATAACATTAAACATGATTCTAGGATTTTTATGATTCTTATTTATAAGGGTAGAAAAATAATCTGATTTGGCTACTCTCAACTCATTCTGATATTTAAAAAGGGAGTCTCTCAGCATCTCAAGGGAGATCCGTAGTTTGTCCTTCTTCAATTTCCTCTCGGCCCTTCTACATGCCTGTCTCAGAGTCCGAGTAGTATTATTCAGCCATGGCTCAGGGATTGATTTTTGACGTTTTGTTTTCATTGGAGCAACATCATCTAAAATTATACCGCAGATAAAATTAAAATTATACAGTAATTCATCTGGACTGAGTTCTGGTGCAGCAAGTTCAGGAGAGTGAGAAAACTCCTTAAACGCTGCAGAAAAGATGGTAGAGGTATCAGCAGTGATTCTCCGCACTTTACAAGCAGTTTTATGTAGACTTAAAGTATTTAGTGCTAGCGGCACATTAAAAACAATGGGATTGTGATCTGAAAAACTATGTTCACATATCTCAATATCACTCAACAGTATCCCATGGGACAAGATTAGATCAAGAGTATGCCCCTTTATATGTGTAGGTCTTGTAACCAACTGGTCTAAATCAAAATCTTCCATTAAATTAATAAAATCTTTAGTAAATGCGTAGGGGTCAACATAGGTGAATTATTAAAATCTAGAAATCACAATTAGAAATCTCTCAAAGTTTGGCATAATACCTCCAAGAAAGTCTGAGAATTCCATTATGAAGTCTTTGTGTGGCTTTGGAGGTCTATTGACCACAGCAACAGCTAATGGAGTATCAGAGTCAAGCACAAACAACTGCAGTTCAAAGCTGTTGTATATAGTTCTTTGTATGGTCCGACCTTGAAAGCAGTCTTTAAAAATTGTAGCCAAGCCACCCCCTCTTTTTGCAACGCGGGGGGATTAAAATATTTACACTTGGGTGGTAACAGCTCTGAAAACGGAGTTGAGTCTCCCTTTGAAAGCCACGTTTCCGTGATAAATAAGAAGTCTAATGATCGGGCAGTAAGAAAGTCTCTGAGAATAAAAGTCTTATTTACCACAGACCTCGCGTTGATCAGGGGCATCTTTATCTGCACAGGACCTTCTATCTGTCGCGATGCCTTGCGCAGTGGCCGAAGATGTACCCGAAGCGCCCCGACGGCGGAGGCGAGGCGAGAGGTCTAAATGTCGTTGATCTCCCATAATAGGTAGAATGGGTATATTCCAAGCATAGGCATCCAGCCTTGAACGCCAGACGTAGGAGCGGTTACTATCACCTTCCCTTGTGGGTTGATCGAGCTTGGTGTTCCATTTACTGCTTGCCCGCAGCAGGATCTTGAGCTTGGCGGCCACACCGCCACACTCACCCCGTCTTTTCCGACGCTTGTTTAGCGGAACATAGTATGGTGAGCGATATAGCCACGCCGGTAGATCCGCCAGCAATAGAGGAGGAGAATATCGCGATGGTGTTTGATCCTGTAGTGCTTCAGTGGAGATTCGCAAATTTAAAAGTATTCGACGGTCATATACTAAAAGTGTTGATGCAATTTGACCAAACAACAACAACAACCACATAGACGTGAACAAATTAAAAAATGCAGACGACAACAGCAGACCTCAGACAACCTCAGTCTCGCCCCCTCACTCCCTCAGTCTCGCCCCCTCAGTCTCACCCCCTCAGTCTCGCCCCCTCAGTCTCACCGCCTCAGTCTCACCGCCTCAGTCTCACCGCCTCGCTCCCTCAGTCTCGCCGCCTCACTCCCTCAGTCTCACTCCCTCACACCCTCAGTCTCGCCCCCTCAGTCTCGCTCCCTCACACCCTCAGTCTCGTTCGCTCACACAGTCTCGCTCGCTCGCTCACACAGTCTCGCTCGCTCACACAGTCTCGCTCGCTCACACAGTCTCGCTCGCTCACACAGTCTCGCCTCCTCAGTCCCTCAGTCTCGTTCCCTCAGTCTCGTTCCCACAGTCTCGTTCGCTCCCACAGTCTCGCTCCCTCCCTCAGTCTCCCCTCAGTCTCGCTCGCTCACACAGTCTCGCCTCCTCAGTCCCTCAGTCTCGTTCCCTCAGTCTCGTTCCCACAGTCTCGTTCCCTCAGTCACAGTCTCGCTCGCTCCCACAGTCTCGCTCGCTCCCACAGTCTCGCTCCCTCCCTCAGTCTCGCTCCCTCCCTCAGTCTCGCCCCCTCAGTCTCGTTCCCACAGTCTCGTTCCCTCAGTCACAGTCTCGCTTGCTCCCACAGTCTCGCTCGCTCCCACAGTCTCGCTCCCTCCCTCAGTCTCGCTCCCTCCCTCAGTCTCGCTCCCTCCCTCAGTCTCGCTCCCTCACGCAGTCTCGCTCCCTCACGCAGTCTCGCTCCCTCACGCAGTCTCGCTCCCTCACGCAGTCTCCCTCGCTCGCTCGCTCGCTCCCTCCCGCAGCCTCGCTCGTTCGCTCCCTCCTGCAGCTCCCTCCCGCAGTCCTCGCTCGCTCGCTCCCTCCCGCAGTCCTCGCTCGCTCCCTCCCGCAGTCCTCGCTCGCTCCCTCTCGCAGTCCTCGCTCGCTCCCTCCCGCAGTCCTCGCTCGCTCCCTCCCGCAGTCCTCGCTCGCTCGCTCCCTCCCGCAGTCCTCGCTCGCTCGCTCCCTCCCGCAGTCCTCGCTCGCTCGCTCCCTCCCGCAGTCCTCGCTCGCTCCCTCCCTCCCGCAGTCCTCGCTCGCTCCCTCCCGCAGTCCTCGCTCGCTCCCTCCCTCCCGCAGTCCTCGCTCGCTCGCTCCCTCCCGCAGTCCTCGCTCGCTCCCTCCCGCAGTCCTCGCTCGCTCGCTCCCTCCCGCAGTCCTCGCTCGCTCGCTCCCTCCCTCCCGCAGTCCTCGCTCGCTCCCTCCCGCAGTCCTCGCTCGCTCCCTCCCGCAGTCCTCGCTCGCTCGCTCCCTCCCGCAGTCCTCGCTCGCTCGCTCCCTCCCGCAGTCCTCGCTCGCTCGCTCCCTCCCGCAGTCCTCGCTCGCTCGCTCCCTCCCGCAGTCCTCGCTCGCTCGCTCCCTCCCGCAGTCCTCGCTCGCTCCCTCCCTCCCGCAGTCCTCGCTCGCTCCCTCCCGCAGTCCTCGCTCGCTCCCTCCCGCAGTCCTCGCCCGCTCGCTCCCTCCCTCCCGCAGTCCTCGCCCGCTCCCTCCCTCCCGCAGTCCTCGCCCGCTCCCTCCCTCCCGCAGTCCTCGCCCGCTCCCTCCCTCCCGCAGTCCTCGCCCGCTCCCTCCCTCCCGCAGTCCTCGCCCGCTCCCTCCCTCCCGCAGTCCTCGCCCGCTCCCTCCCTCCCGCAGTCCTCGCCCGCTCCCTCCCTCCCGCAGTCCTCGCCCGCTCCCTCCCTCCCGCAGTCCTCGCCCGCTCCCTCCCTCCCGCAGTCCTCGCCCGCTCCCTCCCTCCCGCAGTCCTCGCCCGCTCCCTCCCTCCCGCAGTCCTCGCCCGCTCCCTCCCTCCCGCAGTCCTCGCCCGCTCCCTCCCTCCCGCAGTCCTCGCCCGCTCCCTCCCTCCCGCAGTCCTCGCTCGCTCGCTCCCTCCCGCAGTCCTCGCTCGCTCGCTCCCTCCCGCAGTCCTCGCTCGCTCGCTCCCTCCCGCAGTCCTCGCTCGCTCCCTCCCGCAGTCCTCGCTCCCTCCCGCAGTCCTCGCTCCCTCCCGCAGTCCTCGCTCCCTCCCGCAGTCCTCGCTCGCTCCCTCCCGCAGTCCTCGCTCCCTCCCGCAGTCCTCGCTCGCTCCCTCCCGCAGTCCTCGCTCCCTCCCGCAGTCCTCGCTCGCTCCCTCCCGCAGTCCTCGCTCCCTCCCTCCCGCAGTCCTCGCTCCCTCCCGCAGTCCTCGCTCGCTCCCTCCCGCAGTCCTCGCTCCCTCCCTCCCGCAGTCCTCGCTCCCTCCCGCAGTCCTCGCTCGCTCCCTCCCGCAGTCCTCGCTCCCTCCCGCAGTCCTCGCTCACTCCCGCAGTCCTCGCTCACTCCCTCCCTCCCGCAGTCCTCGCTCCCTCCCGCAGTCCTCGCTCGCTCCCGCAGTCCTCGCTCCCTCCCGCCCGCAGTCCTCGCTCCCTCCCGCCCGCAGTCCTCGCTCCCTCCCGCCCGCAGTCCTCGCTCGCTCCCGCAGTCCTCCCTCCCTCCCGCAGTCCTCGCTCGCTCCCTCCCTCCCGCAGTCCTCGCTCCCTCCCGCAGTCCTCGCTCCCTCCCGCAGTCCTCGCTCGCTCCCGCAGTCCTCGCTCGCTCCCTCCCGCAGTCCTCGCTCGCTCCCTCCCGCAGTCCTCGCTCGCTCCCTCCCGCAGTCCTCGCTCGCTCCCTCCCGCAGTCCTCGCTCGCTCCCTCCCGCAGTCCTCGCTCCCTCCCTCCCGCAGTCCTCGCTCGCTCCCTCCCGCAGTCCTCGCTCCCTCCCTCCCGCAGTCCTCGCTCCCTCCCTCCCGCAGTCCTCGCTCCCTCCCTCCCGCAGTCCTCGCTCCCTCCCGCAGTCCTCGCTCCCTCCCGCAGTCCTCGCTCCCTCCCGCAGTCCTCGCTCCCTCCCGCAGTCCTCGCTCGCTCCCTCCCGCAGTCCTCGCTCGCTCCCTCCCGCAGTCCTCGCTCCCTCCCTCCCGCAGTCCTCGCTCCCTCCCTCCCGCAGTCCTCGCTCCCTCCCGCAGTCCTCGCTCGCTCCCTCCCGCAGTCCTCGCTCCCTCCCGCAGTCCTCGCTCACTCCCTCCCTCCCGCAGTCCTCGCTCCCTCCCGCAGTCCTCGCTCGCTCCCTCCCTCCCGCAGTCCTCGCTCGCTCCCTCCCTCCCGCAGTCTTCGCTCCCTCCCGCAGTCCTCGCTCACTCCCTCCCTCCCGCAGTCCTCGCTCCCTCCCGCAGTCCTCGCTCGCTCCCTCCCGCCCGCAGTCCTCGCTCCCTCCCGCCCGCAGTCCTCGCTCCCTCCCGCCCGCAGTCCTTGCTCGCTCGCTCGCTCCCTCCCGCAGTCCTCGCTCGCTCGCTCCCTCCCGCAGTCCTCGCTCGCTCGCTCCCTCCCGCAGTCCTCGCTCCCTCCCGCAGTCCTCGCTCGCTCCCTCCCGCAGTCCTCGCTCGCTCCCTCCCGCAGTCCTCGCTCCCTCCCGCAGTCCTCGCTCGCTCCCTCCCGCAGTCCTCGCTCGCTCCCTCCCGCAGTCCTCGCTCCCTCCCGCAGTCCTCGCTCGCTCCCTCCCTCCCGCAGTCCTCGCTCGCTCCCTCCCGCAGTCCTCGCTCGCTCCCTCCCGCAGTCCTCGCTCCCTCCCGCAGTCCTCGCTCGCTCCCTCAGTCCTCGCTCCCTCCCGCAGTCCTCGCTCCCTCCCGCAGTCCTCGCTCCCTCCCGCAGTCCTCGCTCCCTCCCGCAGTCCTCGCTCGCTCCCTCCCGCAGTCCTCGCTCGCTCCCTCCCGCAGTCCTCGCTCGCTCCCTCCCGCAGTCCTCGCTCGCTCCCTCCCGCAGTCCTCGCTCGCTCCCTCCCTCCCGCAGTCCTCGCTCGCTCCCTCCCGCAGTCCTCGCTCGCTCCCTCCCTCCCGCAGTCCTCGCTCGCTCCCTCCCGCAGTCCTCGCTCGCTCCCTCCCTCCCGCAGTCCTCGCTCCCTCCCGCAGTCCTCGCTCCCTCCCGCAGTCCTCGCTCCCTCCCGCAGTCCTCGCTCGCTCCCTCCCTCCCGCAGTCCTCGCTCCCTCCCGCAGTCCTCGCTCGCTCCCTCCCTCCCGCAGTCCTCGCTCCCTCCCGCAGTCCTCGCTCGCTCCCTCCCTCCCGCAGTCCTCGCTCGCTCCCTCCCTCCCGCAGTCCTCGCTCCCTCCCGCAGTCCTCGCTCGCTCCCTCCCTCCCGCAGTCCTCGCTCGCTCCCTCCCTCCCGCAGTCCTCGCTCGCTCCCTCCCGCAGTCCTCGCTCCCTCCCGCAGTCCTCGCTCCCTCCCGCAGTCCTCGCTCACTCCCTCCCTCCCGCAGTCCTCGCTCCCTCCCGCAGTCCTCGCTCGCTCCCTCCCTCCCGCAGTCCTCGCTCGCTCCCTCCCTCCCGCAGTCCTCGCTCCCTCCCGCCCGCAGTCCTCGCTCCCTCCCGCCCGCAGTCCTCGCTCCCTCCCGCCCGCAGTCCTCGCTCGCTCCCGCAGTCCTCGCTCCCTCCCGCAGTCCTCGCTCGCTCCCTCCCTCCCGCAGTCCTCGCTCGCTCCCTCCCTCCCGCAGTCCTCGCTCCCTCCCGCAGTCCTCGCTCGCTCCCTCCCTCCCGCAGTCCTCGCTCGCTCCCTCCCTCCCGCAGTCCTCGCTCGCTCCCTCCCTCCCGCAGTCCTCGCTCGCTCCCTCCCGCAGTCCTCGCTCCCTCCCGCAGTCCTCGCTCCCTCCCGCAGTCCTCGCTCACTCCCTCCCGCAGTCCTCGCTCACTCCCTCCCTCCCGCAGTCCTCGCTCCCTCCCGCAGTCCTCGCTCCCTCCCGCAGTCCTCGCTCGCTCCCTCCCTCCCGCAGTCCTCGCTCGCTCCCTCCCTCCCGCAGTCCTCGCTCGCTCCCTCCCTCCCGCAGTCCTCGCTCGCTCCCTCCCTCCCGCAGTCCTCGCTCCCTCCCTCCCGCAGTCCTCGCTCCCTCCCGCCCGCAGTCCTCGCTCCCTCCCGCCTGCAGTCCTCGCTCGCTCCCGCAGTCCTCCCTCCCTCCCGCAGTCCTCGCTCGCTCCCTCCCTCCCGCAGTCCTCGCTCGCTCCCTCCCTCCCGCAGTCCTCGCTCGCTCCCTCCCTCCCGCAGTCCTCGCTCGCTCCCTCCCTCCCGCAGTCCTCGCTCGCTCCCTCCCTCCCGCAGTCCTCGCTCGCTCCCTCCCTCCCGCAGTCCTCGCTCGCTCCCTCCCTCCCGCAGTCCTCGCTCGCTCCCTCCCTCCCGCAGTCCTCGCTCGCTCCCTCCCTCCCGCAGTCCTCGCTCGCTCCCTCCCTCCCGCAGTCCTCGCTCGCTCCCTCCCTCCCGCAGTCCTCGCTCGCTCCCTCCCTCCCGCAGTCCTCGCTCGCTCCCTCCCTCCCGCAGTCCTCGCTCGCTCCCTCCCTCCCGCAGTCCTCGCTCGCTCCCTCCCTCCCGCAGTCCTCGCTCGCTCCCTCCCTCCCGCAGTCCTCGCTCGCTCCCTCCCTCCCGCAGTCCTCGCTCGCTCGCTCCCTCCCGCAGTCCTCGCTCGCTCGCTCCCTCCCGCAGTCCTCGCTCGCTCGCTCCCTCCCGCAGTCCTCGCTCCCTCCCGCAGTCCTCGCTCGCTCCCTCCCGCAGTCCTCGCTCGCTCCCTCCCGCAGTCCTCGCTCCCTCCCGCAGTCCTCGCTCGCTCCCTCCCGCAGTCCTCGCTCCCTCCCGCAGTCCTCGCTCGCTCCCTCCCTCCCGCAGTCCTCGCTCGCTCCCTCCCTCCCGCAGTCCTCGCTCGCTCCCTCCCGCAGTCCTCGCTCCCTCCCGCAGTCCTCGCTCGCTCCCTCCCGCAGTCCTCGCTCCCTCCCGCAGTCCTCGCTCGCTCCCTCCCGCAGTCCTCGCTCCCTCCCGCAGTCCTCGCTCCCTCCCGCAGTCCTCGCTCCCTCCCGCAGTCCTCGCTCCCTCCCGCAGTCCTCGCTCGCTCCCTCCCGCAGTCCTCGCTCCCTCCCGCAGTCCTCGCTCGCTCCCTCCCGCAGTCCTCGCTCGCTCCCTCCCTCCCGCAGTCCTCGCTCCCTCCCGCAGTCCTCGCTCGCTCCCTCCCTCCCGCAGTCCTCGCTCCCTCCCGCAGTCCTCGCTCGCTCCCTCCCTCCCGCAGTCCTCGCTCGCTCCCTCCCTCCCGCAGTCCTCGCTCGCTCCCTCCCGCAGTCCTCGCTCGCTCCCTCCCTCCCGCAGTCCTCGCTCGCTCCCTCCCTCCCGCAGTCCTCGCTCGCTCCCGCAGTCCTCGCTCGCTCCCGCAGTCCTCGCTCGCTCCCGCAGTCCTCGCTCGCTCCCTCCCTCCCGCAGTCCTCGCTCGCTCCCTCCCTCCCGCAGTCCTCGCTCGCTCCCTCCCTCCCGCAGTCCTCGCTCGCTCCCTCCCTCCCGCAGTCCTCGCTCGCTCCCTCCCTCCCGCAGTCCTCGCTCGCTCCCTCCCTCCCGCAGTCCTCGCTCGCTCCCTCCCTCCCGCAGTCCTCGCTCGCTCCCTCCCTCCCGCAGTCCTCGCTCGCTCCCTCCCTCCCGCAGTCCTCGCTCGCTCCCTCCCTCCCGCAGTCCTCGCTCCCTCCCTCCCGCAGTCTCGCTCGCTCGCTCCCTCACGCAGTCTCGCTCGCTCGCTCCCTCACGCAGTCTCGCTCGCTCGCTCCCTTAGTCCTCGCTCGCTCCCTCAGTCCTCGCTCGCTCCCTCAGTCTCGCACACCCAGTCTCGCTTGCTCCCTCAGTCTCGCTCCCTCAGTCTGATTCCCTCACAACTGCGTTGCATTGTGGTATATGGAGCTGCCTGAAGTGTACATATGAAGCAGACTCGCTCCGGATATCTGTCTATATAAACTTCACTTGTCCACTTCACGAAGGGAAAGTGCTCAGAGAAGATCGTGATATATAGCCTTAATAAGATCAAGGTTAGACTATGGAAGTATTGTATATGGTTCTGCAGCCAAATCTGTGTTGGCAGACCTGGATGTTATACAAGCTCGGGCTTTAAGAGTGTGTTGTAGGAGTGGTTAGAACCTCCCCAGTGTGTTCTCTCCAAGTTGAAGCAGGTGAAATGCCATTGTGGTTGAGGAGGAAGCAGCTGGGGGCTAGATTTGGAGCTACTTAAGATTAAACGTAATAATAAGAATGCTGATTTAAATAGTATATATTATAGTTATAAGGAATGTAAGTAGAAGGAAAGTATTCAGATTTTCGCAGATGGGTCAAAGGACATGCAAACAGAGGCAACAGGGTCTGCAGTTGTTATTCCCAGATATAAGGTGGAAATTAGTAAAAGAACATCGGATTTTCTGAGTGTATTTGCAGTTGAAATGTTTGCCATATTGATGGCGTTGGAATGGACAGAACAAATTAGTGACCAGGAAATATTAATATGTAGTGACTGTGTCAGCTCTAATAAGCATGAATACATGTACAGCTAGAAGTCATCAGGACCTGCGGTATGAAGTCTTATGAACTCAAGAATAAATAGGCAGGAGAAAACGTCATATTTCTGTGGGTCCCTGCACACTTGGGAATTCAGGGAAATGAGAAAGCAGATAAGGTGGCAAAAGAAGCAGTTAAAAAAGGAGATGTTGAAGTCAATATTAAATTATCAAAATCAGAGGGGAAAGGCATAGTGTGGAGAAGTGTAAATCAACAATGGCAACAAAGCTGGGATAATGCAACAAAAGGGAGACATTTATATGAAATTCAAAGAAAGGTAGGTGATAATAAGCAGGCTGAGAATTTGGCATAGTAATCTTAATAGCACACTTTTAATTATAGGGAAACATCCTACAGGAATGTGTGAACAATGTCAGGAGGCGGAAACGGTAGAACATGTTCTTACAACATGCAGAAGTATCAACAAGAAATGATAACAGTTAAAAAATATAGGAAGGGTAGATAATACAATAAGAAGTTTATTGGAGTATGGAGAGAGTGAGGAGGGTAGAAAATGGTTATTTGTTTTTTTGAGGAAGACTGGATTAGATTGGCGGATTTAGTATGAATGTAAAGGGTAGATAAAGTCTGAAGATGGCAGTAATGCAACTCAATGGATGCCAGCTGCCGTAAAAATCCAAAGAAGAAGAAGAAGAAGAAGAAAGTGCTTCCGTCACTAGAGCGGAGAGAGAGCGCATTTCTGAATATTCCGCTCAGGCTCGCTCGCTCAACACAGAATGGCCGGCTGGTTCGAAAACGTGGAATAAGGGCTGCCTCCGACTAAAGTTTTTTTCTAGTCGACTAGTAGTTGTTCATTTAAGCCATTAGTGGACAAATCACAAATCATAATATTAATTTAATTACTTAAATAGGCTATATACAGGATAATGAGCGTTTACTTAATATAGCCGCACTCAAGCGCACGCATAAAGCTTGCCACAAAGAACTGGCAAAAGTAATGATTATGAATGTATCAAAAATAGCAAGGAGACATTTAATTGTTTATTAATAAACTGGTGTTATCTGTGTCGCTGCAAAGATGAAGTTGACGATACTGACTCGCCATGAATGCCAGAGAGAAATGCACATTTCATATGGATTACATAATCAGAGAGTAGCCTATTTCTTTTTGTTTTGAATAGTTTCATTTAAAGATATTTCAAGCTTTCTATAATAGATGGCCTATATTTCTCAAATCTGCGAGGCACAAGCTGAGTTTCACCTCTAGTTCAAGTGCAATGCAAGTGATCGAGCGCCTTATTACATTGTCTGTTATATATTTGCTTCTTATTTATTAAATACAGGCATTTGGTTGATAAAACATTGATCAAAATTAAGATACAATTTATACAAAAAGAAAATCTTTTAAAAAGAGTCTTTCTACAAAATAAAACTCAATGAAGTGGTCAAAATCATGTCTTACCGACTCCATGTCTCCAGACATATCGCGTATCGCATGATACATCATATCCTTCTCATGCTGCATGCTCACTTTCATAATCAACATTGATTAAATAAAAAATAACATTAGCCTATAATATTTAAACATACATATGAAATTAAATATGTATGTTTTCTGTAATGGCTACAACACATATACAGTACAGAGAAATGTCATGTCCTGTTGTCAGCCACAACATAATGTCGTCACATATTTTCCAACCCCATGAAACAGCTTCAGCGCGCCAGTTTCAATATCCACTAGGGCTGATACCAATCCAATGAAATCAGAATCAATAAAATCGATCTTCCTAATTAACAAAATACCTTTACACTGGAATAATTTAATAAATCATTTTATGAGATTAAAGTTTTAAATATACAATTTTGAATACAGAAATGTTGGAAAAATGAAGTAATACTATTAGGCTATATGAAACTAAACCTGCCAGTAGGTGACGGAAATACTTAAGTGAACCACAGAATCATTCATTAAAGCGATTCGTTCAAACCGGATGATTTATTCATTAATAAAGCAAGTGACCACTTTATGAACAGGTCATTGAATCATTTTGAGTCTCTCGATTCGTTCAAAAACACTGAATCATTTAAGAACGACACATGAAACTCTGTACATGTCGTTCAACTGTTCTGCTCTTTTTGGAACTATTTCCGTTACCAAAAACAGTCAAAACTGACAACGATGTGTCTAGCAAAATCACATGAGCCCGCTTTGATTTAGCAGAAATAGAACTTAAATGTAGTTAAATAAAAACTAATATATTTATATATTCTGGCCGATGTGCAGAATCCGGGTATCAGAATCAGATCGGTAAATTAAAAACTTGTTTCAGCAAACCCCTATTTGCAATATTATAAAAAGTCTTGTTTTTTATTGTTTTTACCAAGATTGTGTAAAATTACATTTGTATTACTTAGTGATCTCAAACTTCTGAACGCTAGTGTACATTCAGATATATTTAACACTCATAATTCTACAGGTTTTTTCTTTTGGGCAACCCAATCTATGAACCCATAACTTATAGCTTATTTTTCCTGTACAAAACCGGTTTCATCTTTACCCAGTGTATGATTTGTAAAGGCTGATTTTCTACTCCTTTCACCTCATTCAATAAAATCACCCCAAAATAGTTTCTCTGTAGTTTTTACCTTGTCATACTGGCAAACGATGACATTCTCTGTGTCAAAGATCTCTGGGATATCTTGGTCACTCACGTCATCTCCAGAGTTCAGCGGATCCTGAGAGAACACATGAGAAGAGAACAGAAGCGTTCATTTCTTCGCCTTTAAACTGGATCAGACTTTCATGAGCACAAGATTGACAGAATCAGTGTATGTGAAAATCTTCCAGCTCATTCTCTTATAATGAGACCTGATTTTAGTCATCCCTCACAGGCTTTCGATTCAAAAGCAATTTATGGATTTCCAAGATTATTATTATTTCCATAATTATATTGAATTTTCGGAATTGTTCAGGTTTTCCTGAAAAGTTCGGAGTTTCTTTATTTTTATAACCGGTGATTCCCCGGAGGTTTGTAGTTTTGCGTGGTCCATCCATGATCAAGCTTTCTCACTCGTTGTAACAACTAACCTGTGCTCACATACTATACACAAGCTACTTTTCTAAGTACAGATATGACACTGGCAAGTGGCTTACAGTATAACCACCCAACAGGTCTAAAATATAAACCCTTATAACAAGCTTACCTTAGTGAATCAGAGCAAGGCAAAAACACACTTTAGAAGACGGATTTACGACACACTCACTTCACTGTTCAAATTTGGTTAATTTTGGAAAAAAGTCACATAGCAAACCTTTAATAACAGGCTACTAGTCATCAACATATTTCCTCGCACAAGCGTAGTATCGGCACTCGTCAAATCCTCTGAAAACTGACAGTTAGACAGGCTCATTCTTTGATTCAGTAACTGGTCTATAGTTTATCGTGTCTGTAAGAGTTCAACTCTCACCGATAACATAATATTAGATCATGAACAAATAAAATGTCTCCACAATCTGCTTTTGAAGAGAGATTGCTAGTATGGTGCTAGACTGCACATTATATCAGATTCTATCACAACACACTGTCCAACGCCACGTATATATTCACATCACGTGTTAATTTTCAAAAGAATCAAATCAATCTAAAGATTTGACTGAAATGATTTGTCCATAAACTGGAACGACCCGGATACAGTTTATATTTCTGACAAAAGAAAAACGACAATAACATAACAGGAACCATTGGTGTTCTGTGTACTGTAAGTGCTTTCATTACCTCTTCCTCTTCCAACTCCTCATTGCCATTGATCATTCCCAGAAACTCTTCCTCTCCAACGAGCCCCAGATCTTCATCATCATCATCATCTTCCTCCGTGTCGGAGCTGCTGTCAGCGACTCCATCCAGTTGTGTGATGAAGCTGAGCTCCGTCTCAAGCTGATGAAACATCATCAGTAACATTCTGTGTTTGAAACAACAATCTTTGAGCAGAAACATTTATATGGTTTCATTAAAACTGCAAGGCTACATGATGAAAGAGTTTTTACTAAAATGAAAATGGTTGCAGATCTCAAACACACGTGATTTCCTTTCTTCCACCCTCAAATCTCATTAACATTAACATATTTAACTGAAGAGCCATATTCAGTTACAACCAAAAAAAATTCACATTTAGTTCAAGGTCTATTTTTTCATGCATCGGTTCATACATAAGGCTGGGGGACAAAAACAATTTGCCTAACTAGAATAGATATAATTCATATTCAATTGCTATATTTTTAGTCTTTGCTTTTATAAAAGTAATTTAAAAATTGGTGCAAATTAAGCATTGCTTTATTAATAGGGTTGCCCTCGACTAAAGATTTTTCTAGTCGACTAGTATTCATTTATTTAAGCCATTAGTCAACTAATCGCACATTTATATTAATTAAATTACTTGAATATACAGGTCCTTCTCAAAAAATTTGTATATTGTGATAAAGTTCATTATTTTCCATAATGTAATGATAAAAATTTAACTTTCATATATTTTAGATTCATTGCACACCAACTGAAATATTTCAGGTCTTTTATTGTTTTAATACTGATGATTTTGGCATACAGCTCATGAAAACCCAAAATTCCTATCTCAAAAAATTAGCATATCATGAAAAGGTTCTCTAAACGAGCTATTAACCTAATCATCTGAATCATCTAACTAACTCTAAACACCTGCAAAAGATTCCTGAGGCTTTTAAAAACTCCCAGCCTGTTTCATTACTCAAAACCGCAATCATGGGTAAGACTGCCGACCTGACTGCTGTCCAGAAGGCCATCATTGACACCCTCAAGCAAGAGGGTAAGACACAGAAAGAAATTTCTGAACAAATAGGCTGTTCCCAGAGTGCTGTATCAAGGCACCTCAGTGGGAAGTCTGTGGGAAGGAAAAAGTGTGGCAAAAAACGCTGCACAACGAGAAGAGGTGACCGGACCCTGAGGAAGATTGTGGAGAAGGACCGATTCCAGACCTTGGGGACCTGCGGAAGCAGTGGACTGAGTCTGGAGTAGAAACATCCAGAGCCACCGTGCACAGGCGTGTGCAGGAAATGGGCTACAGGAGCCGCATTCCCCAGGTCAAGCCACTTTTGAACCAGAAACAGCGGCAGAAGCGCCTGACCTGGGCTACAGAGAAGCAGCACTGGACTGTTGCTCAGTGGTCCAAAGTACTTTTTTCGGATGAAAGCAAATTTTGCATGTCATTCGGAAATCAAGGTGCCAGAGTCTGGAGGAAGACTAGGGAGAAGGAAATGCCAAAATGCCTGAAGTCCAGTGTCAAGTACCCACAGTCAGTGATGGTCTGGGGTGCCATGTCAGCTGCTGGTGTTGGTCCACTGTGTTTTATCAAGGGCAGGGTCAATGCAGCTAGCTATCAGGAGATTTTGGAGCACTTCATGCTTCCATCTGCTGAAAAGCTTTATGGAGATGAAGATTTCATTTTTCAGCACGACCTGGCACCTGCGCACAGTGCCAAAACCACTGGTAAATGGTTTACTGACCATGGTATTACTGTGCTCAATTGGCCTGCCAACTCTCCTGACCTGAACCCCATAGAGAATCTGTGGGATATTGTGAAGAGAAAGTTGAGAGACGCAAGACCCAACACTCTGGATGAGCTTAAGGCCGCTATCGAAGCATCCTGGGCCTCCATAACACCTCAGCAGTGCCACAGGCTGATTGCCTCCATGCCACGCCGCATTGAAGCAGTCATTTCTGCAAAAGGATTCCCGACCAAGTATTGAGTGCATAACTGAACATAATTATTTGAAGGTTGACTTTTTTTTTTGTATTAAAAACACTTATTTTATTAGTCGGATGAAATATGCTAATTTTTTGAGATAGGAATTTTGGGTTTTCATGAGCTGTATGCCAAAATCATCAGTATTAAAACAATAAAAGACCTGAAATATTTCAGTTGGTGTGCAATGAATCTAAAATATATGAAAGTTACATTTTTATCATTACATTATGTAAAATAATGAACTTTATCACAATATGCTAATTTTTTGAGAAGGACCTGTATACCGGGGGTGGAATATATGCCTATTCCGTGCTCAAGAGCTCGCATAAATCTTGCTGCAAAGCACCGGCAAAAGTAATGATCATGAATGTATACATCAGAAAATTTAAGCAAGGAGACATTTTAATTGTTTATTAATGAACTAGTGTTTTCTTAGTCAGTGTTTTCTACAAAGATGAAGTTAACGAAGCTGACTCGCCAGTGGACGCGCCTATAGAGAGAAATCCAACTTTCATTCGGATTACAAAATCAGAGAGTATTTGTTTTCCATTTTAATTGATTCTGTAGCGTCTGGACCAATCACACACACACAAATTATTAATTATATTGAATGAATAGTCCGGCAAACTCACTCTCCCAACAAAGATCTGTGTAACTTCCCCCGAAACTAACATCACAATGAAACTAACACCACTGGTACAACTCGGGGTCCTGTTACATCGATAAGAATTTTTTCGACCAAAAAAAGGGAATTCCTGAGAGATGTGACACTCACTTAATTCTTACTGAGAAGAAGTAGTAAACCCTGTTAATCCAACATATTCTATATATATATATAGAATATGTTGGATTAATATATATATATATACACACACACACATTCTATATATATATATATATATATATATATATATATATATATATATATATATATATATATATATATATATAAAAACACTTGAGAAATGTATAAACATGCATCTAATTTTCCCATCTCATGATTTTCCTTTTATGTTGTTTTGGCCTATGTTTTCTTGTAAACTCTAATGGGTTAATGTTTCAGACTTTGCATACTATGGTTAACCAAAATAATGTGTGTGGCATGTTTGATCTCTATAAACTTCAATCTTCGTTCCCCATTTGTTAATTTACTTTACATTTTGCTAACTTTGTGACGTATGGGTATTATAAGAATCTTGAAGATTCTTTTTCTTAAACACCCAATGAAATTACAGATTCAAACGCCTTGCTCGAACACAAAGGGTCGTAAAATCTCCCTCCGAAGGGACAACTTCTTATTGGCTCACACACCTCCAGAGGGTGTGGCATCTTCACACTTTAAATTCACTGAACACAAGATCAGCTTCTCTCTCTGGACCCACTTGACCCTCTTGGCTTTTTGATCTCTTAGCCCTCTCTTTCTCTTGGTCCTTCCTGAGAAGTCCTGATGTGAAGATGATGCTAAACTAGAAGTTTTCTAAGGACCCCCAGGCTTGTGCCAGGCTGCGGCCTTGTCTTTCCATTCACCAAAGATCCTCTGACTTCAACTGGTTCTCTCTCATCAAAACAACATCAGCAAAGATCAACTGGAGCCTCAACAAATTGCATCAGGACAGTTTAATTCAAATGGGCGAGACATGCAAGTATTAAACTTAGTCTCATTATTTGATACATTAAGTATCCTTACCCCTTTTAAAGAAGGGTGTGTTAGAACTAAACTGATGGTTTGCTCAAGTTTGATTTGCTGAATTTCAAACAATGCTATAACTTCTTGCTTTCCTGAATTCTTCTTCAGCTCTCTTTCCCTTGGTAAACTGTATGCATGTATGTATGTGTATGTTAGAGTAGTTTAAATGTTTAGTCTAGTTAATAAAGTCTTCTTCATATCACACGTAAAGTTGTCCATGCCTCAAGCTCATATCCGGAGTCACTAATCATATAAGATCTTGACTATTTGCTCTTAGTAGTACTTAGTAAGAAAAATATTTCCCATGCCCCGGAAATGTACATTTCTATTAATTAATTACCAATATTGAGGGTTCACAGAATGAACTGAGTAATTGGTTGTAATGTTAATGTAGCTGCATCAAGTTAAACTGACCCAAATATTCATAATCAATTATAACAAGTTATGATTGGTTATTAATATTTCATAGAGCTAATTCGCTACAGTTCATTTAAAAGTAGACATTTCAAGCTTTCTATAGATATATTTCTCATGTCTGTGAGGCAAGTAGCCTATAGAGTTTCGGTTCATTTTTGTGACGCGCTGCTGTTCAGGGAGACCGAGATGGCAGAAAGCGCATCCTGTTTGTTTTCTTTATTTTTAAATAGCATTTTGTTTTTATTGTGAGGGATGATGTATTACTCTTATCTGTATGACCAAAACTGACAAAGTATTTTAAGTTAAAGGGGTCATATAATGGTACATGCACTTTTACAAGTTGATTGTACTGAAATGTGTGTTGGCAGTGCTTGTACACAACCATCATATGATGATAAAAATCCATCCAGTGTTTTTGTTTTAATCTCCTTATATGTTTTCCCCTGCCTCAAATTGAGCCGTTCGATTTTGTGACGTCAATAAAGCCGACGCCCCTCCCACGATTGATAATTGACAGCAGCGTTTCAACACAGACCCGCCCTGAGCGAGCTGTCATTGTGGTCCGCCATTGTTGATACACTGGAGCAGAATGGCGTCTAAGCGATTGTGGTGTTCTGTTCTTGGCTGTAATAAGGAACACAGCAGTCATTTTGGTGTTCCTAAATTCGAACCGCTGAAGAATGCTTTTATGTTTGCGCACCAGACTTTTTATCATTTGTCACCAGACTGCTTTATAAACGAGCGTCAGTGTAAATCTGGTTTTGCTAAGAAGCTGGTCCTGAAAACAGAATCAGTACCAACTGTTCGTGTTCCTGCTGCACCTCCAGAAGAAGTGAGTGTAACGTTTTATCAACCTTTAAATATTAATCTTTGCAAATCGCTTGCACGCTTCACGATGAACGCGGCTAATGTTTACACAGGGTATATTACGGCATGTTTTCTCAGTAACGTTATGACGTTCTCAATATAATTCATGATCCCACGTTTATAAATGAACAGCGCGTTATTGTTAATGTTTCAGCACTGACAGTTGTACCTAACACTGAGATACGTTACGCGTCACTGACAAGCCTACATTTACCAAAAAAAAGTTTTTCAACATCAATCTGTCAACGAACTAACCTATACATCAGTAAACGCATAGCGTCTGTATCTCACTACTCTAAGTTACCCTGCCAGTACTTAAGTTACAAAAATAGATCAAAGTGACATTACGTTAACCAACCATTCAGAAACGTCCTGTTCGAGCCTTAATTGTCGAACTTCTTCGGGGCCGTCATCTTGTTCCGGGTCCGACTCCGGTTCAAATTGGTATGGTAGAACAGATGTTTCCTCAGAGACTCCCGCTGCCATTCTTGTTGCAAAATATACCATCAACTGTTGTCAAGGCAACACTCCATGTGCGTGGTGTCAAAATGCCCCAAAGAACACAGGGGCGGAGTGAGCAAAGCTCATTATCATTTAAAAAAGGCATATGCACTGAAACGGCGTGCTGAAAGCAGAGCTGTTTTTGACCATGTAAAATTAGTGTTTTCTTACAATACAAATGATAATTTTTAATAAAAGTATATTACAAAGTTTTCATTTAGACCCTAAAGATTCATATTAACTTGTACAAAAATGGCATTATATGACCCCTTTAAATGCCAGTTACTGCGCCGGCGCAGTTATGTCATGCAGTAAACGCGCTAATATTTCAGCTTTCGCACTCCGCAGGAACACTTCGATGTTCTCCTAATAATAGCGCACATTTATCTAGGTTAATCTCAGAGCAAGCAGACAAGTTGCTACTACCATATTTGAGGTCGATGGATGATAGACGAGTGTTTGAATTTCCGGCCCGACATAGTGTAATTACAACAAGGATCCGTCATTAACGATCTTCCCTCACAGACTGCCTGACTTCGCCACTTTCTGTGGAGTTTTTTTTTCTTTCTGTGACAGGGACAGCCCTATTTAGTAGGAAATACTTAGCAAACTTTTAGGGGGCTTTCACACTAGCACTTTTGGTGCGCACCCGGGTTCGAATGACGTCAGAGTTCGGTTAGTTTGGATGATGTGAACGCTGTCTTCCGAACTCAGGAGCGCACCCGCGAATCGTACTCGGGTCCGCTTAAAAATGTGGTCTGGGGTACGGTTCATGTGAACTCCAGTACGATTCGCTGCTGATATGAATGCAATCGAACCAAACCGCGGAAGTGAACCGCTATTGATGACGTATAATGTAAAATGTGGTCGACAGGACAGTCGTCAGTGCGCGCGCACGTGTGTGTGTGTATACACTTAACTTGATGAAAAGTGGGATTGACGCACTGCAAGCAGAGAGATGATTTATGCTTGCCTCCACAAAAATTGTCTTCGGGGGACAGCCAGCTCTCTTTGAAACGATTTTAGTACTTTTGCGGCAGACAGACGCAAGTGTATTTCTGTATGCTTTCTTTGAAAACAAAACCAAAGGTTAGAAAAAAAAAGCGAGCGAGCAATTCTATCCATTTTGACGGCTTTTCATTCATAGCGGCGCCGGTTACCAAGCAACACAATTACGCGCCACTGCAGCTTGGTGACGCAAGCGTACCACGGTTCGGATACAAATAATATAATGTGAACACAGTCCATCGGGGGCAGGGGGAGCAATCGAACTTGGGTTCGGAACAGGCAATGGAACCAAGTGTGAAAGCGCCCTTAGTCATAATGGTGCCGATTTGTATTGTTCCCGGGTGCAAGTCGTCAGAGTAAAATTTTAGTGGGAGTGAGTTACTTTTGGTTTCCAGTCAAGGTTCCAGTGCATTGTAGGCAGCGACTAAAGGCTGCAAAGAATCATAAATACGGAGAGAACGCAGTGACGAAAAATCTGAAAAAACCTCTCTGTATGTAGTCATATCGAACTGGATGACCATGAACAGTGTTTTAGGCCGAATGCAAGGTAAAAACTAAAAGACACTGCCGTTCTGTCTGTTCTGCCCAAAGCAAAACACTGTTGTGTACAGGTAAGAAAGCCGTTGCCATAGTGATCCGTTTTACCATAATGCTACACAAAGTAAAAAAAAATACAATACAATTTTCAGTGATAAACCCACTCTTACAATAACTGTTGTTAATAATCCTCTGTCGATCCGACTGTCCGTGGGCGAGGACACAAAAATGCAGAACATTAAGAACTGAAGAACATATCAGCAGGAAATTTACAGACACATTATCCTCTCATGCCATTACAGATGCAGCATTTTGACTGCACTTCTGCACGAGATGAGAAGGTCTTGGTTACTTATGTAACCTCGGTTCCCTGAGATAACTTGGAACGAGTATTATGTCTATGGGGAAAACTCCTTTTTCTCCGAATTCTGAAGTCTTTAATTTAACAGCGCAGTGCCACTGCAAAGCCACAACAGAGGTGATCTGAGCGCTGATTAGCTGCTCAGTGGGATCTGCATGAACCTATGGCAAGGAGAGACCCTCAAAAGGAGAGGGGCATCTGCCTATAAAAGCAGCTCATTTCTCGTCCCTAGATGGTAGGGGTAGGGAAGGGAAATATATGCCTACAAGGAAGGGTAATAGCAGGTTGAGCTTGCCCAGAAGTCAACTCCAACTAGACAGAGAGGATGTGTGCCTGCAGAGCAGGGACCTCCAAGTTGTAAAATCTGGCGAAGGTGGACAGTGAGGAGCAGCCGGCCACTGCACAGATGTCACCAATAGGTACACCACTGGACCACGCCCAGGACGAGGCCATGGCTCTGGTGGAGTGAGCTCTGATGCCGATGGGGCATTAACCCTCTGGGGTTGGCGGTATCGCCGGCGATACCAGCTCACTTTTTTTCTTAGCAGTGCAAAATAGACTAAAAATACTCTGTTGATTTTGATCTTACAAATAAGTGTTATACATCAATCGATCCTGTAACCCTCTGGGGTCTAAGGTGTTTTTGGGGTCCTTGAGATGTTTTGACATGCTCTGACATTTGTGCTTTTTTCAGTTGCTTATAAACATATTAATGGCAAAGGTGACATTACACTCTATTTAGCACAAACAGGGCTACCATAATATGTGAGCAACATGAATGTACATCTTTGTATTTTTGAGAGAATATTATTTATGCATGGTTATTGAAAAAACTTAAACTTAAAGTTTCTGAAATAAGGCCACAAAACACCTACTAAATATGTGTCCACAAGACTTTTGACTAATGGATGTTGTCGCCTAGAGTTTTAGCTTCAAAATGATCTGAAAATCATCCTGCCTAATCATTTACACAAAACAACACATTGATTTAAATTTTATAAGACACTTTTTGTTTGGAAAGGCAATATGCGGGTGGGCGTGATTCACACCTGAGAAGATAATGACCGCATAATGAGTCGCATAATGGGCCTTTCACACGGGTGTGTCACTGGGTACCAAAGAATGCGAGGACAAAAGAATTATATATATATATATCAATTAGAAATTGTAACCAATTACAAATAGGTTACAATTACAACAACAATTACAATTTTAACAATATTTCAAGTGTATTCTTTCTTTGTAAAAAGTATACATTTTATCATACGTATTTCAAAGGGATTCATTAGTTTGAATATTGGAACAAACACTATAATAACATCTTAGTTGATAATTCAATATACCTAGGCCTGCTTTATTTTTGACAAAACATTCCATACCTACTATATATTTAACATATGAGCAGAAATTGGCGAACAAAAGCTTATTTAATGTGGCAGTAGTCTTTTTTTACAGTAAAAACTTTATAATCTATCCAAAACTCATCAACGAAATCTTGTCTAACCATTCATATTTAGTCTGTAACATATCGTGTTTATGATATTAGCATATACGTGTTAATTTGCAGTTTGTTGCTTATAAAGACATTATATTTCAACATATTTCAGTCTATTTTTACTCATCTTAGTAGGCTATAGCAATATAGTTTGGATGTGTTCATGTAAAAATAACATACTTACTAATGTAGGTGCGAGAGTGAATGAACGGCACAGACATGCGCTGTATAACTGTAGTAAACAACAGTTCGCGCGCCTGTGCCGTTCATTCATCATTCACACACAGACACGCAATTCATATTTAAACAGTCTTTTATCGGTTTACAGACACTATTCAATATCGCGATTAAATAACTTACTACATCAGCTGGATCCGTTGCTCCTCAAAATGAAACTGCCAGCACTTCTGGTACATTTTTCAGGATTATTAGATAGTATTATTTCTATTATCACTGTAAAGCAGCTTTGAAACAATCCATACTGATAAAAGCGCTTTATAAATGAAGGTGACTTGACTTGACGTTGTCTTGGGACCGCGTGTCTGCTCCCTGGTTCAGTCTGCCCAGCACATGCATTGCCCTCAGAGAGCGCAGGTTGCGTTGTGCCCATAATAGGAGTCCTCTGAGTCCTCCCTGGTGGTTTATGTAGGACACCACTGCCATGTTGTCCGATCGGACTAGGACATGGTGTCCTATTAAGTCTGGTAGGAAGGTTTTGAGGGCCAGAAAAAACACCATTATTTCAAGGCAGTTGATATGCAGCTGGTTTTCAGTGCTCGACCAGGAGCTGAAAGTCGGTCTGCCCTCGCACATAGCTCCCCAACCTGAGTTGGAAGTGTCTGTGAAGACCACCTTCCTCCTACAGACCAATCTGATAACGATTGGGGTCCTTCCAAGGGGCCAGGGCTCTGATGCAGCTGTGGTCCACCTTGACGTGGAGGCGACCTGAACGTCCTGCGTGAGCTGGGACCTGGGGTTTCAGCCAGTACTGCATGTTCAGCAGACCCAACGGAAGAACTGGCGATGCAGAGACCATAAGGCATAGCATCTTCTGAAAAGTTCTGAGGGGGAAAAAGCCCCCGCTCTGAACGAAGAGGCGAGCCGCTGAACCGTCTGAACACGCTTATGGGTTAACCACACCTTCATTTGGGCTGAGTCTAGAATCCCAGGAAAGAGATTCTCTGTATGGGAGACAGTGAGCTCTTGGCTATATTCAGTCTGAGTAGGCATTCTAGATGGCTGAGGAGCACAGATCTGTGAGATATTAATTCTTCCTCCGACTGGGCCAAGTTGGCTCCCCTCCTGTCTCAGGGGGGGAAGCTCTGAGTACATGCACTTTGTAAATGTGCGTGGGGCCAGAGACAGTCCGAATGGTAGGACTGTATACTGGTATGCCACCCCTTCGAACGAGAAAATCACGAATCGTCTATGATGGAGGGCAATCTGGATATGAAAGTATGCATCTTTCAGATCCACTGAGAAAAAACAATACCCTAGGCATACTAGCACAAGGATTTGTTTCAAAGTTAGCATCTTGAACGGCCATTTCTTGAGGGCGCAGTTCAGAGGTCTGAGGTCTAGGATGGGCCTGAGGCCGCCATCCTTCTTGGGGACGAGTCAAGTCAAGTCAAGTCACCTTCATTTATATAGCGCTTTTAACAATATGGACTGTTTCAAAGCAGCTTTACAGTGATAATAGGAAATTAAGTAACATAGATTGTTTTGGCTTTACAGGAGCTCTAGAATAAAGTTATTGTCTAGCTAAAGTTAGTTTTGATTGATTCACTTCCATGGCAACGATCTTTAATTATTAACTTAGGGGCCGCTAACACGACACCATTGTAATAGAAAACCTTTAATGCGATCCGGCCGCTCATTTGCATAAAACAGTGCCTGGTGGCTCTGAAAATTTTTTAGTGCTTCCGCATAGCCACGTGAATCGGAATTATCCCGACAACGTTTTATCAGTACAGAGGTAAAGGGAAGGAGTCCTTCACAAGGGAGAGACTAGTGACACTTCAGGACTGGGTTGTCGTCGTGTCCATGCGATGGTCCTTCATCAGATCCGGATACGGCCTGGATCCGGCGGACTGTGGTAAACCTCAGGATAAACAGAGAGACTAATATTAGCGTAGACACCATCCTTCTTATGATGTACAAAGTACATCAGGATTTATGGGAAGTGTTCCCAGTTCCAGCTGATCTAAACCATGCAGCCTAACATTGAATTATAGAAGTCTATAATGTGTTATGTGTATGCAAAGCCAAAGAGATGTGTTTTTACTCTAGACTGTGTCTTCTTCCCAGACAATGTTAAGAAGATTGTTCCAAAGTTTTGGTGCTAAATAGGAAAAGGATAAAGGATGAGGAAGTAAAGGCTGTAGAAGCCTGACTCGCTGTGGGGCGGAGGAACTGTTTCCACAGCACCTTCGCCAGTAAGCTTATTACTTTGGTGCGGAGGACATGAGCCACATTGCTCTTCACCGAAGAATTGACTATGTAGCAATCAAATTGAACATCACAAAAAAGACCCTGTTTTAGTCACAGACTTGTCTAACATGGTTGTTGTTGCCAGTGCTTGAAGTGGGGGGGGAAAGGTGCCGGTACTCTCTTGCATTGGCAAATCATGACATTTGAGATTTCTACAGTGAAAAACAAAACTTGGAGATATTGCTGGTACAACAACAATTTATTGTTATTTACTAACAACATAAATGTATTTAAACAAGTCGTGTGTGTGTGTGTGTAAATGGTGTCATTGACTAAGGTAACGTTAAGGTTGGTAGCTGCAGACTCCTCATTAACACTAGCTGTTCCGCTCACATCAACATTAGTTTGAAGCTCATGAATCGTACCCGATGTTTCTGGTTGGACTTGGACCTATGTTGACGCGTTCTTTTAGTACCTTTCTGAAGCCAGGCTAACATAACGACTTATAAACTCGACACACTTCTTTTTAGTTTCTAGGTTTTCAATTTCAGCAGTGAAAAATCTGTTGCGGACAGCTTTTTTGAACTAGCGTCCGTTGAGAAGCGAACGTCTGATAGGGTGGGTGGGCTGACTGCTTGCCTTTACGTGATTCGTCACAATCTGTAGTAAGTCACGTAGTGCCCTCTGGATAGTGTAGTTTATGTAACGTTAGGTCATTATCAATCTCTCTGACACTGACGCTTTTTCTGTCAGTGGTAGAGTACTGGCTACATGTGAGAAGTAGTGGTACTCAAGAAAAAGTGCAGGTACACTTAAGAGTAAAATTTAGAAGTGAGTACCGCCCCACTTCGAGCACTGGTTGCTGCCCAATTAACCAACTTTCTCCATGTTAAAGGGATACTTCAGGATTTAAGCATTAAGCTTTGTATCAGTAGAAAACCAGTAGTATTTTAACCCTAAAACAGGCAACGTGACTCACGAGATACATCGTTTTTATTGTCTTTTTTGGGGCATAAGAACGATTTGTTCATCAAATCTTTTTATCACTTATGACAGCCTGGTCTGTCTTGAGTATGCTTGTCACATAATTTGCTTCAAATTTTTTGTGATCAATTAGTCAGCCTGACCTAAATCCAACATGGCTGCCAGTGGTGCAGAACATTCAGATTTTGAGATAAGTAAATATATATTAAACTTACTTTTCTTCTGAAAAAAAAAAAAGAATACTGCTAACATTAATTGTGAACATTGTCTTAAGGTGCTGAAGGAGAAAATTAAGTAATATGTTGTTCATGTTGTTATTTAGCACGTTTTGAAATGTATGTAACTCCTGAGACACGTTGCCTGTTTAGGGTATAAAAAAGGGATTAAACTAGCTCTATTTAAAATGCACTATTCAAACTTAAATGATTGTAATTCAAGAATGCTTTGGCATATAGACCTAAGTTTGGTCTTGTTTTAAAGAAAACAGTCAGCAGATTATTGTTGAAGTGAAAGCACTTCAAAAAAAATGAAAGTATGAAAAAGTTATGGATGTTTAAACTTACATTAAATCAAATATACTGTACTTAATATTTTTTCTTTTTTATAAAATATGTATTTTACTAAATATTTTTTACTATAAAATTACTATAAAATCAAATCCATATATCTAACCAAGTTGTGTTCCAAATTTGAAGTTGATGTCACAAAAATTGAAGTTCCCATGAGATTTTGTTTAGGCATAATACTAAAAATAGCCACCGGGTGACTTACATTACATTGAATTTAATTGTATGCATTCTGCCATAACAAATTAATAAATTTCTGTCCAAATATCACTTCTGTCACAAAATATGGAACCTTGAGACTCAGACCTTTCTGACAATATGTGTTTTGTCAAGATTAGAAAAGGTTTTTATCTCAAATTATGAAACATGACGATGCCCAAAAGGGGAGGAGCCCAATAAAATAATTTAGAGTACTGTTTCTATGGTAACGCAACGTCCAATTTCAAAACGGGTTCCACAGGCTGAATCTTGAGTTCGTAAGCTTTCGAATGATTTATCATTTCTCAACATTAGATCAGGTGAAGTATGGGATATAGTTGTTTTAAACATGCAGTGGCAGTAACAGTTAACAGTTAACAGTGGTCCTTTTTTTATACCCTAATCAGGCAACGTGTCTCAGGAGACAACTCATAAAATCCAAAATATATCAAATTTTTAAAAAATCTTTTGGATATGTTTAATTTAAGTCCAGATCATATAAAAAATTACATGAAATTATTTTTTGCTTAGCATTTTCCACTCTTGCCTGTTTAAGGGTTAAAATTACTGTGCTTCCACCCCTCATTTCCCCCTGATATGAGAGATTTATGCATTTTTAGTCTGGAAAAAATCCTCCGATGACGCAAAAATCGTCATTTTGCATCATTTGAGGATTTTTGGGCCAGAGGCTTAAAACTACAGCCAGTATTAGTAGCTAGTTCCGCATGTTTTCACCACACCCATATGGGGCGGGATCTCACTCACAGAATGTAAAGATAGTGTCAGCCATCTTTCTGTAGAAGCTAAGCTAACAGGCTCTTGCTCTGTGTAGAAAGTTTGTATAGTAGGCTAATCACGATGGCAGAAGGTAGTTTTGAAGTTGAAATGGCAGAAGGGGACTTCGAAGATCTGTTGCGAGAATCTGATGCTCGCAGCTACCTGTACGAGCCGCAATACAGCGATGAACAGTTGCGGGAGATGGAGGAACGAGGCGGCTGGAGCAGCTGCTGCAGCAGGGGAGCAAGACCTGACTCGAGTCCGGCCAGACAGACTTGAACTGGGGCGGACCGGTGGTGTCAGTGCTCTCGCTGTGCGCCTATGGAAACAGATAGAGAGTCCTATTGCTGTCACGAATTTCAGCAATGCCATTTTCTTCTGGACGAGATAAATTGGAAACGCCAGCCAAAGCATGCAGGGACAAACGGACGGCTTAGTGTAAAGTGAGTATTTGGTTTGTTTTTCTTTTTGTTTCTAAGACGTAATGTACAGAGTTTGGACACCCGGCATGATCACAATGTTCTTCCCGCGTAGTCAGCTGAGCTATTTTTGTTATATTTACATCTATGATAGCATACTGTATGTGCAAATAGTTTGCATTGCTAACGTTATGCTTACTGTTTTGTAGACAATATCGCCTAACAGCCTACCGTCACTTTATGGAATGGGTCCTGCAAGGCGAGAGACTTGGTAAAGGCTATCGTCTTGTTTTGCCCACCTGTGTTGTCCAGGATATCAGATTGAGATATCCAGCTTCTGACGGGCAATACTGTGGATAAAAGGAAACAGCTGAAGCTCTGGAAGAGCTTTGAGTGTAAAAGTGTTAATATTATTTTTTAAATTAAAAGTTATAACTCACATTGGTTGTGGTTCCTTTTATAAACCTTTACTGTTACTAGAGTATGTATTAGCCTAGAGAATGTGTGGAGCAATTTTTCGGATACTGCCGCCTGTAACCGGTAGGCGTGGTTTGGGAGTGGCCTGGCCTCTAAGGGCAGCAAAGCAAGTGCATTCTGGGAGTTGTTGTCTTTCAGCCACATGAGTAAAAAATACATTTTCTGCCTTTTCGCAGTCTAGAATGCTTCAATTTCAAAAATAAATTTCACATTTCTACTATATAAATGACCACTATTAAATACACATTCATCTTCCCAGAGGTGAAGTATCCCTTTAAGAGCTACAAACACCCTCAACCTGGCCTCACTGCACGCACTAAAGCTGCCAGCAGACGCAAGGATACTTGGACAAGTAAGACACGTGACTGGGTTTTTCCACTGAAGTGCTGTAGGACTCCATGATTTTCAGGAAAAACAAAAATTGCTTGAATGAGTCAGACATATCTAACGCAGAGGAGTTAATTCATCCAGTCCCTGAAAACAGTAACTCATTTCAGACTGCCAAGAAATTGATCAGTTGTAGGTGCAGGCAGCAAAAAGCAATAACATACAGAAGAAGAAATTTCCTATTAAGAATAGAAAATGTATTAAAAAGCTTCATTTCAGCAACCTGTCAGATAACACTTAGCTTCATATTGTTTTGGGGCTTTTAATTTGTCTGCTATCTCTATTTGGAGGAAGAAACACCTAGAACACAACACTGCTTTCATATTTATAGGTGTCTTGCATGTTGCATTGAAGTTTACCTTAATGTCGTGATTAGTTTCAGCCTTCAAGTCTGGAAGAGCAGTTGATTCATCAGTTGCTCTGTCTGGCTCTTTTAAGGCCGTCTCCATCATATCCTGGGGATAATCTGAGCGCGGGCCCTGTGCTGGCGGAGTGAAGAACGATGAGGAACTCATGTCAATGGGCTGCGGGCTGAACTCAATGCCGTCGAGGTTGAACTCGCTCTGACTGTCAGAGGCTGATGGGGAGGGTTTGTCGTCAGTTTGTTGGCAGAGCTGATGGTGCAACGGTTGCGGAGGATTCGGCAGGGTCTCAGACGCTACACAACCAGATGGCGCTGGAGGACAGGGAACAGACAGATGGGCCGGGATGCTGCGAGCAACGGCCATGGGACGAGGAACCGGGTTGGAATTCTGCTCAATGCGGGTCGGAGCGGGTCGGGTTAGGACATGCTGAGCTCCTCGCGTGACCATTACAGGAACATTGACTTTGTAGAAATGTCCTGAAGGTGAGAGAGGAACAGAGAAGAACATCTAAACATTATTTAAGCCATTATTTCAGCTCATTTACATCAAGTGGTTGGAATGGGGGATTCAAAGTCTTAGACAGTGGTCTTCTTCAACTAGGTCTTGTCCGTGGGAATAAATAAACTGTTACAGGGGTGCAAAACTAAGTTCCTGGAGGGCCACAGTATATAAGCACTGAACTCTGCGTTTCACGTTTGCAGTTAATGACACTGACGCTCCCCTCCATCCTTCCCGACTTCAGGCAGGATCAGCCGAATCTGCATCCCCCAGGATTCGGACTAAGGACGGGGCCTATGCCAAAGAACTTTTCTATACCACTAAACATGAATCATTGTAGCTCACTACCATCCATTAATACTTTACGGAATAAATACTGTAAGGCGGGTGCCAGAAAGTCTGGGCTACTCCTCGAGGAAGCAAAAGGCTCTCCTGAGAATTAACATTTGAACCCTCCCTTGCATAATTATGTAACAGCAACATCCGAGACGCAGCACACAGTGCAACTCACACCTCACTTTGACAATCTCCCCCTTCTCCTCCTCACCTGAAACTCACTGAAAACCCATGAAATGTTAAAGGGATAGTTCATCACTGATTACACATTATTGTAGCAGAGTTTGTGCTGAATACAATGTCAGCAGCATGTATATAAAAGTTTGTAGTTTTGAGATTATGATGATTATGTGTAGTTTGTGAAAAAAAACAAAAAAAATTGTCACTGAAATAAGGTCATGAAACCCATACTGATTATTTCTTCGCAAGACTTTTGAAAATTGTATCACATAGCCTAGAGTATTTGCTCCAAAACTATGTGAAAATCATCCTGCCTACTCATTCAGATAAGACAATAAAGTCATTTGAAATTTGTATGACGTGTTTTGTGTAAGAAAGCCCCCCCCCGCGCCCCGAGGAATTTTAGATTTTCTTGATCTACACATGCATTTTAAGGTGTTTTTAAGGCCAAAAAATGGGATAACTATAACTTTAAAAGCATGTCAGTGGGCAGTGGAATAAATTTTTTGTCAAGTAGATGACAGTTTAAATTTTACAATGAATGATCCACATACAAAATGGAAATGCAGAATGTATAAGATTATTGTTCACATCACATCAAAACACAATCACATATTCCAAACAGGAATGGCCTTAAATGAGAAATGTTTCAAGGATTATTTTGCATAGATGTTAAATTCCAATACTTGAACACATTCGAGGTACACAAATATTAGGCCTATAGTACAGTAATAATGGCAAATTATGTTTAATAGGTGCTTGTGTTGTTAATTTGAGCTTATATTCACTGTAATTAGCTAAAAAAAAAATAATGTTAATTTCATCCTGGACACTAGGGTGACCAGAAGTCCCGAAAAATTCGGGACAGTCCCGAAATCTAAGCTGTTGTCCCGAATCCCGAATCCGGCCCTGATTGTCCCGAAAATTATACTAAAGCAAAATCTTGAGTGGCCTAGTTATTGTCTGCTAAAACATTAAAAACTGTCCGTGGAGGTTGAATTTTTTTTTTTTAGCTCAATGAATGAATGTGCAGGCAGCCAGTCGTAAAGGAGTGATTGATTTGTCGCGGCAAAAAAAAAAATACTTCGGCAATGAATAGAGACAGAGCAAATTTATTTAAAAGCTGCTGTGTGACAAGGTGTACAGCAAACAAGCTAAATAACCCAGAAATAAAATTTTATACATTTAAAATTAAAACTCAAAAAACGGTTTGTTTCAGGACATAAAAGTGGATCAATTGAGACAGAGCGCAACTAGTTCTCGAACTACTCTGAGAACTAACGTTACGCCCACTGGAACGCGACATGATATTGTAAAAAAAAAAAAAAAAAAAAATTCATAATTTCAACCATGTCGATTGCTTATTTCACCACCCTATGTGAACCTGAGAGGAGATATAGCCTATTGTGCAGTATGTGCACACGTAGCCATACTGAGTGTCAGGATCCCACAATTTACCTATTCTTCCTGCTGATGCTTTACGTCTTATTGCCTGTATTTTTGTCTCCTTAAAGGCTGGCTTTTACGGTTTGGAAGCTTATAAAATGTATTTCTGGTTTTTTTAGCTTGTCTGCTGTACACCTTGTCACACAGCAGCTTTTAGGCATTTTTCTGTCTTTTGTTATGTCATAAATGACAAGGAGGCAGCCTCTCGCAATGGAAAGTGATGGTGATGGCGCAGTGGATAAGACACATGCCTGTGGTGTGAGAGACCCGGGTTCGAATCCACTGTGAGACACCAATGTGTCCCTGAGCAAGACACTTAACCCCTAGTTGCTCCAGAGGCGTGCGACCTCTGACATATATAGCAATTGTAAGTCGCTTTGGATAAAAGCGTCAGCTAAATGAATAAATGTAAATGTAATGTAAATGAAAGTCAATGGAGACGGTTGGATTGTTTCTCCCCCCGGTGGGCGTGGTCTTCAGATTATGATGCGTTGCGCTCTGTCTCTATGACTACATATTTTTCCCACATTAATTTCACACGTGTCTAGATCTTGTTTAGCCTACATCTTATCTCACACTTTATGACCGAATAACTGAAGCGTCATGCGGAAATGCGCATTTTGACATTGACGAGCGCTGGTAGTCTGCTGAAACCGCTCAGATGAGAAGGTCAGTTTATCACCACGATGTTTAATATCCTTGCAGCGCCAAATTAGAGTTTATATTAGGCAATTATTTCAAAACTTTCATTATATAATAGGCTACACATTAAAAAAAATTACAGAGGTCCAGACCTGCACGTATCAGCATCTTCACATGTGGAGAAATGAGATTGGAACAACAGCAAGTCGACAGTATAATGATTGACTGCCTTCATAGTGTACAACAGACAAATTAAATTAAGCAGAACTTTTTATAAGTTCGGTGAGTATTTTATTTTGATAATGAATAGGTTTTGATGTAAAATTAGCAGTGCTAGAATTGACATAGCCTATTGTGCGCGCACGCGAGACGCCGGCGCGAAAACTTGGATTGTTTCCTCTGCAGTGGAAACAAAGGAATACTCTTATTTATGGTCATACAGATATGTCCATTTTTTATTTGTGTGTACATTAAAAATGACTACAAAATGTCATGCCTTTTAAAAATAAAGAAAACAACAGGATGCCGGTTCTGCCGTCTCTGTCTCCTTCTGGCGCGCGTGCCCAAAAAACAACTAAAACACAGCGAATACTTGACGCACAGGCATAAGAAATATAGATAGATTATCTACCTATAGAAACCTTTAAGAGCATACTTTTTTATTATTTGACATTAAATGCATTAGGCCGATAAGTCACTTTGGAATAAATAGCAAGTTTTCAGATGATAAAGAAAACATGACTTATAGTCATGGAAAAACGGTAGGCTGTTATAAATTATTTCGCGGACCCCCTGGCTATCGTTCACGGACCCCCAGGGGTCCGCGGACCCCACTTTGAGAACCACTGCTATAGAGGCCCTATCATTATGAGGATCCTTGCACAAAGAATGAGGAGATTTAAAAAAGAATGGATTTTTGATTGTTTGGATTTATTTACAACACAACATAATCCAAAGATACACAACAAAGGACAAAAAAGCACATTATTGAACACATTGATCTAAAGACAGAGATTTGAACAGTCACATAACTTTGTGCCATTCCTGAAACATGGTAAAATTAAAAATCAAACACCTTGGAAATGACAGGTATGTACTATGTTCATGTACAGACTCATGTGAATGTTGAAGTCAGCAGGACTCATCCAGTGGCATCTGGTCCCTGTAAAAAAAAAAAAAAAAAGAAACAACTGTGAACATGCTGATATTTAGATAAACTATAGGCTGCACAATTTTGGGAATACATTTTAGATTTTTCTGGTTAAAATTGCGAAAAATACACACACACACAGACATATATATATATATATATATATATATAAATGAACACCAGGTTGGTTGTGCCTTGTAGGCATATACGTGTAGGCTACACATAAATATGCCTATAAGGCACAACCAACCTGGTGTTCATTTTATGTGTAGGGCTGCATAAAATAACAATAACAATAGCCTATAGCAGGCGGCCTATAAATTGTAAAAAAAAAAAAAATGAACACTTCAGAAACGCTACACTAGAGAAAAATATATGGATCATATGTTACTTCAAATGTTTCCATTCGTTATGACGTTATGAAATGAGATTGAAGTAAAAACATGAAACATTGTTTGGCGTGTTTTGCTTTCCAAACGCACAGCGCGACTGACTGAAACTCTCAGCGCGTGTAGAGAACATTTACTGAAGGGATCGAGCCGCTCCAAACTATGAAACATTATTGTTACCACATATAGCCTACATATCTACGTTTGAGCAGATATCCACAAACACAGTATTTAACAGTAAACACTTTTCTAAACATTATAATATTCACCATATTAGAGTAAACACTCATGTAAGATACTTGTATATCATGCTGTGTTTTATTATCCTCCGGTCGTGTACATGTATATAAATTTAGAATTAGGCTTCTTGTTTTTACTCCAATCTCATTTCATAACGTACATTTTAGTCTGGCACCAGTTTGACTAGTTGCGCAATGTAAAGTTTATATAACAATAACATTATGAGTGGATGTCTTACCTTAAAAATCTTTCTCATCTTCAAATTGCGTTCCTCTGAGGTAAATCCAAGATGCTCAGCACAAACACAGTCGTCCAAACTCAATGTAAAGCGGAGGAGTAACGTTAGGCTACTGAAGTCGCTGATTCTTTGTTTTGAGGTGATGAGGGCGTTTTCAGGTCTGCTCCTTCACGTGGATCATTTGCATGTCAATCACTCTTGCGCGTATGGGTGTGGTCACAGAGTTAATTATATCAATTTGCTTTTGATATAATTTACATCATTTAAAAATAGAGAATCCAAGCTTTGTAAAGACATACATTTCAAGTCTGTCTGACAAACATAAGCTGAGTTACAGATCATGAACCATCACATTTCAGAATGAACTTCACATTGAGAGAGACGGCAGATCGCGCATCATGTTTATTTTCTTTATTTTATGAAAAACACAACATTTTGTTTTTATCATGAGTTTACACAAATAAAAAGACATTTAACCGTTTTGAATGATGTATACCACTTATATGTAAGATCAAAATCAACAGAGTATTTCAAGTCTCTTTTGCACTGATAAGAAAAAAAGTGAGCTGGTATCGCCCGCGATACCGCCGACCCCAGGGGGTTAAGTTTATCAAGCAACGAGAATACTTTTTGTGCGAAAAAAAAACAAAAAAAAAAAACGACTTTATTTCAACTATTCATTTCCTTCTCTGTGGGCCTCTAGTCAGTTAAAGTAGTGTGATTGCATAGTGCTACGTCACACGGAGGCTCACTATTGGCCGACGCTAGTCATGTGTGTGATGCGTGTGACGTATAGCAACAGTAGCTTACGCTATTACAAGGGTGCTGTGGAGTCGAGGGTGGAGTGGAGTCGAGCGTGGTGTGGAGTCGAGCGTGGTGTGGAATCGAGGGTGAAGTGGTGTGGAGTCGAGCGTGGTGTGGATTCGAGCGTGGTGTGGAGTCGAGCGTCGAGCGTGGTGTGGAGTCGAGCGTGGTGTGGAGTCGAGCGTGGAGCGGAGTCGAGGGTGGAGCGGAGTCGAGCGTGGAGTGGAGTCGAGCGTGGTGTGGAGTCGAGGGTGGAGTGGAGTCGAGGGTGGTGTGGAGTCGAGCGTGGAGTGGAGTCGAGCGTGGTGTGGAGTCGAGCGTGGAGCGGAGTCGAGCGTGGAGTGGAGTCGAGCGTGGAGTGGAGTCGAGGGTGGAGTGGAGTCGAGCGTGGTGTGGATTCGAGCGTGGTGTGGAGTCGAGCGTCGAGCGTGGTGTGGAGTCGAGCGTGGTGTGGAGTCGAGCGTGGAGCGGAGTCGAGCGTGGAGCGGAGTCGAGCGTGGAGTGGAGTCGAGGGTGGAGTGGAGTCGAGGGTGGAGTGGAGTCGAGGGTGGAGTGGAGTCGAGGGTGGAGTGGAGTCGAGGGTGGAGTGGAGTCGAGCGTGGTGTGGATTCGAGCGTGGTGTGGAGTCGAGCGTCGAGCGTGGTGTGGAGTCGAGCGTGGAGCGGAGTCGAGCGTGGAGCGGAGTCGAGCGTGGAGCGGAGTCGAGGGTGGAGTGGAGTCGAGCGTGGAGTGGAGTCGAGCGTGGAGTGGAGTCGAGCGTGGAGCGGAGTCGAGCGTGGAGCGGAGTCGAGCGTGGAGTGGAGTCGAGGGTGGAGTGGAGTCGAGCGTGGAGTGGAGTCGAGCGTGGAGTGGAGTCGAGCGTGGAGCGGAGTCGAGCGTGGAGCGAAGTCGAGCGTGGGGCGGAGTCGAGGGTGGGGTGGAGTCGAGGGTGGGGTGGAGTCGAGGGTGGTGTGGAGTCGAGCGTGGTGTGGAGTCGAGCGTGGAGTGGAGTCGAGCGTGGTGTGGAGTCGAGCGTGGAGTGGAGTCGAGCGTGGTGTGGAGTCGAGGGTGGTGTGGAGTCGAGGGTGGTGTGGATTCGAGGGTGGAGTGGAGTCGAGCGTGGTGTGGAGTCGAGCGTGGAGTGGAGTCGAGCGTGGAGTGGAGTCGAGGGTGGAGTGGAGTCGAGCGTGGTGTGGAGTCGAGCGTGGTGTGGAGTCGAGCGTGGTGTGGAGTCGAGGGTGGTGTGGAGTCGAGGGTGGAGTGGAGTCGAGCGTGGTGTGGAGTCGAGGGTGGTGTGGAGTCGAGGGTGGTGTGGAGTCGAGGGTGGTGTGGAGTCGAGGGTGGAGTGGAGTCGAGGGTGGAGTGGAGTCGAGCGTGGTGTGGAGTCGAGCGTGGAGTGGAGTCGAGGGTGGAGTGGAGTCGAGCGTGGTGTGGAGTCGAGCGTGGTGTGGAGTCGAGGGTGGAGTGCAGTCGAGGGTGGAGTGGAGTCGAGCGTGGTGTGGAGTCGAGCGTGGAGTGGAGTCGAGGGTGGAGTGGAGTCGAGCGTGGTGTGGAGTCGAGGGTGGTGTGGAGTCGAGCGTAGTGTGGAGTCGAGGGTGGAGTGGAGTCGAGGGTGGAGTGGAGTCGAGGGTGGAGTGGAGTCGAGGCGAGGGTGGAGTGGAGTCGAGGGTGGTGTGGAGTCGAGCGTGGAGTGGAGTCGAGCGTGGAGTGGAGTCGAGCGTGGTGTGGAGTCGAGCGTGGAGTGGAGTCGAGGGTGGAGTGGAGTCGAGCGTAGTGTGGAGTCGAGGGTGGAGTGGAGTCGAGCGTGGTGTGGAGTCGAGCGTAGTGTGGAGTCGAGGGTGGAGTGGAGTCGAGGGTGGAGTGGAGTCGAGGGTGGAGTGGAGTCGAGCGTGGAGTGGAGTCGAGCGTGGAGTGGAGTCGAGCGTGGAGTGGAGTCGAGCGTGGAGTGGAGTCGAGCGTGGTGTGGAGTCGAGCGTGGAGTGGAGTCGAGCGTGGAGTGGAGTCGAGCGTGGAGTGGAGTCGAGCGTGGAGTGGAGTCGAGCGTAGTATGGAGTCGAGGGTGGAGTGGAGTCGAGGGTCGAGTGGAGTCGAGGGTGGAGTGGAGTCGAGGGTGGTGTGGAGTCGAGCGTGGAGTGGAGTCGAGCGTTGTGTGGAGTCGAGGATGGTGTGGAGTGGAGCGTGGTGTGGAGTCGAGGGTGGTGTGGAGTGGAGCGTGGTGTGGAGTCGAGGGTGGTGTGGAGTGGAGCGTGGTGTGGAGTCGAGCGTGAAGTGGAGTCGAGGGTGGAGTGGAGTCGAGCGTGGAGTGGAGTCGAGGGTGGAGTGGAGTCGAGCGTGGAGTGGAGTCGAGCGTGGAGTGGAGTCGAGCGTGGAGTGGAGTCGAGCGGCGTGTGGAGTCGAGCGGCGTGTGGAGTCGAGCGGCGTGTGGAGTCGAACGGCGTGTGGAGTCGAACGGCGTGTGGAGTCGAACGGCGTGTGGAGTCGAGCGGCGTGTGGAGTCGAGCGGCGTGTGGAGTCGAGCGGCGTGTGGAGTCGAGCGGCATTTGGAGTTGAGCGGCGTGTGGAGTCGAGTCTCACCTGAGGCCGTCTGCAGTGTGACGCCAGCTGGAATCTGGACCGGATACGTTATTCCAGGCGGCAGAGAGAATGTGGCAACAGAACCACAGCTGTTCTGAAAGTCATGGAAAACACATTTTCATTTCACATTCACAATTTCAAAAGAGCTTTAACTTAGAAGATCAACATTAACAGGAGTTTCATAAAGGGAACTTTATTGTATGTGATGCATATTAAGATTGAATAATTGAACAGAAAATTTTAAGACGTTATAATGCTGATTAATGAACACAGACGACCTTACTATATTAAACAGCTGTAAAAGTGGAGCGATGAGGACAGTGTTTGTTAACTTACTGTTTTGGAGGTGAAGTTCTGCACATTCTGAGCAGCTGGAATGACGACTGAGAAAAGAGAGGAAAACATCAAGCACACGACCAGAGAAAACAGCGAAAGTGTCCAAAACGAAGTGGACACAAGTGTGAGAGTAAAAGCATGCGGTGAGAGGTGACAGTGCTCGTGATCGGAGACTGAGAACACACTGAAGCGGTCAGTCACATCACGACGTCCCTCGGCTGTGACGCCTCAAAGCACTGCACACAGAAATCATTTGACACACTTCCTGAGTCCAAGGTATTGCTTCAGTTGTTTGCAATGGGATTGACACTTTATTAAAATGGGTGGAAACATTTTGGGTAAAATGGGTATTAATGTGAAAAAAAATGATTGGAGGAACATTTTGTGGCCATGAGTGTAGCAGGTAAGCAACCAGATAAAAAAATAACTAAACAAATTGCACTTCTAAAGAGCTGGACAGCCGTCATCATCAACTAAACACTCTGGTGGTCACACGATCTGACAGTGTGTTTACACTGCTGTGAAGTGGGCGTTTCCAGATACTTCTGTTGAGAGCTGAGCAAAACTCTCGCTGGAGGATTGTGGGATTGACAACGGATGTGAGCATTGCAACACCAGGCAGTGACGTTTGTCATAAGCATCTGTCATTTCATTTAGGTGCTTTCATTTTGCTTTCCAAAAGTAATTATTTGTGTATATATGTTGATTGCACTGGCTAAAAAACGTCTACTGCGATCTCAAAATTCTGGCCAGTTGATAATACCTAGAATATCTAAATCGCCTGCTGGCGGTAGATCCTTTTCCTATTTAGCACCAAAACTCTGGAACAATCTTCCTAACATGGTCCGGGAAGCAGACACAGTCTGTCAGTTCAAATCTAGACTAAAAACACATCTCTTTGGCTTATCATACACATAACACATTATAGACTTCTATAATTCAATGTTAGGCTGCATAGTTTAGATCAGCTGGAACCGGGAATACTTCCCATAAATCCTGATGTACTCGCTACATCATAAGAAGGATGGCGTCTACGTTAATATTAATCTCTCTGTTTATCCCGAGGTTTACCGCAGTCTGCCGGATCCAGGCCGTATCCAGATCTGATGAAGGACCTGCGCCTGGACACGACGACAACGCATCCTGAAGTGCCAGCCTCATCAACCCTGTGAAGGCCTCAAGGACACCTCAACAAACTCGTCTCCATACCGGCGTGATGACTCCGACCCCAACCAGATGAACTGGATAAATATTGTGAAAGTTCTGATCCCATCTGACCTCTGACCTGTAATGCTGCCTCAATCATAATCATACACTGTTTGTTCACTGGTCAGAGGAGGACTGAGACTGAGTCTGGGTTCTCCCAAGGTTTTTTTCTCCATTCTGTCACTGATGGAGTTTTGGTTCCTTCACTGTCGCCTTTTTGCCTTTGTTGCCATTGACTTTTGGCTTGCTTAGTTGGGGACATTTCATTTTATATTTAACAATATTATTACAACATTATTTTCCTGTTATCTCTGTAAAACTGCTTTGAAACAATCTGTATTGTAAAAAGCGCTATATAAATAAAGGTGACTTGACTGACCAACTCAAGATTACACAACCCTCAACTCAACTCAACTTAACTCAACTTTATTTATATATATTTATATAAAAGGCTACAGAGACACCTAATGACTACAGTATGGCATTTTTTTTATTAATTTCTTAAATAATAAATACTTATGGGAAAAAATACTTCTAGCTTATACACAATATTTAAAAAGTCTACACCATCTACATATGTGTATTTTAAAGGAGAACTCCGGGCAATTTTTAAGTTAATCTTGATCGTTACACCTTTGTGAGTAATGTCTATAGAAAAAAAAACGAACCGGATTGGTGCTTGCAACACGGAGCTGTTCCCGCAAATGCCCAGAGCTCCCACTCAGCTAAAACGGCAGTTATGGGGGCATATACATAAAGAGTGTCTTTGTGCCTTCTAACAGACACAAAATGCAATTAAAATGTCTGTCCAACGTGAACAGGGCCCTTACATGTGAACAAGATGCGTTTAGAAACTTAGCCATTGTTTAAATTCACCTAAATAGTGTTTTAGACGGCTAGCTGTAGTCTCGCGCTGAAGTCCCGTGGGAACTCAGTTGTAGCCGGAAAAAGGTAAATACCAGTGTGCAGGTGGGAGTATAAATATAATTGAAGACATAGAAGCTAGTGAAATAATTAAAGTTTTGCAAATAAGACTACAAAAACATATTACTGCACATCTCAAGCCGTGTGCCCCCAAATGGAAGGATAAATAAAGTTTACATTACCTACAGTGGTTGCACCCGTCTTCGTCCACGGAATGGATTTTTTCTTCAACCGGCCCCGCTGTGTTGTGTCTGTGTAGTCATCCTTGCAACTTAGCCATTGTTTAAATTCACCTAAATAGTGTTTTAGACGGCTAGCTGTATTCTCGCGCTGAAGTCCCGTGGGAACTCAGTTGTAGCCGGAAAAAAGTAAACAGTGTGCACGTGGGAGGAGCGTAGTGTGTGAAGAGTGATGATCGGAGTTGCTCACAAGTGAAGAAAAAATGGTTCACGTTTGTGCCGTTCCGAATTATGGCAACAGAATGCGAAAATACAAGAACTTACATTTTCATCGTCTTCCTTTCCATGACCTCGAGATTCTGCAGTTGTGGCTAGTTGTACTTCAACTTGATGTGCAAACTCCCATACAAGTACTACGCGCTAAAGATTACCGCATTTGCAGCGAACATTTTGACAAGGATGACTACACAGACACAACACAGCGGGGCCGGTTGAAGGAAAAAGCCATTCCGTGGACGAAGACGGGTGCAACCACTGTGGAGGTAATGTAAACTTTATCCTTCCATTATTTGCAAAACTTTAATTATTTCACTAGCTTCTATGTCTTCAATTATATTTATACTCCCACCTGCACACTGGTATTTACCTTTTTCCGGCTACAACTGAGTTCCCACGGGACTTCAGCGCGAGACTACAGCTAGCCGTCTAAAACACTATTTAGGTGAATTTAAACAATGGCTAAGTTTCTAAACGCATCTTGTTCACATGTAAGGGGCCTGTTCATGTTGGACAGACATTTTAATTGCATTTTGTGTCTGTTATGAGGCACAAAGACACTCTTTATGTATATGCCCCCATAACTGCCGTTTTAGCTGAGTGGGAGCTCTGGGCATTTGCGGGAACAGCTCCGTGTTGCAAGCACCAATCCGGTTCGTTTTTTTTTCTATAGACATTACTCACAAAGGTGTAACGATCAAGATTAACTTAAAAATTGCCCGGAGTTCTCCTTTAAAATGCATGTTGATCAAGGCCGTGATCTTTCTTAATTTCACTGACTGAGTTCCACTTTTCCAGCTAATTTTCCACTAGAAACTTACATACAACTGCGATCATACACTATAGAATTTTAAATCACAATCTCTAAATTTGAGCTAACATGATTTAACATGTGCTAGTTGGATGTTGAGTCCTTTCATACAGAAAGCATCTTCATAGCTGGAAGGCATGATTCGCACTATACAAATATGTTGTTTCCTTTTTCTTCTTTGAAAACAAAATTTCCAGACATGAATACCTTTTCCCCGCGGGAAGCATCATAATTAATAACTTATCTGCATCTGAGGAGAATAACTGTAGACAGGTGTTATTTGCGCTCCCGTGAGTTGAGACTATAATCAAGCAGCGCTTAATATAGCGTTATTATGACAAAATACAAATTTATTTAGTTTTAAATTAAACCATTGTAATCCTGATAGTATTCACATTTTTAACTAAATGTAAGTGTATTCTGATTACTTTGAATCATTCAAATGATTACATCAAAAAACAATGAACCCACTGGTGGTTTTAGACATGCCTAAACCAGCCAGCACAAGATATCGCCCCATCTTTGTGGAGAAACACCGCCAAAAACATCGCTTTTTTTGTCAGTCACATACAATTTCGGCTTGTATATTTTTGTGTGTTATTTATCCATAAGAATAAAAATATATAGGCTACAATAAATATATAATATAATGTAATATATGTTATAATTAAATTAATTATTTTTATATACATAATAGATTATTTTTTATTTATTTCTCTCTCTCTCTCTTTCTCTCTCTCTCTCTCTCACACACACACGGCTACAAGAAATATATAATATAAAGAATTTATTATATTATATTATATTGCTCATTAATATTTTCTACAGTATAAAGATGTGAATTAATGTGGTGATTAAATCTTATTTTTCAATCTCAAAACATATCCAAGCTGTCATTCTGACACAATGACAATTCTATTAATTCATTCTAACAGGGCTTTTATTTTGAAGTGAAGCACTTCTGTTTTGGATCTAATGAATAGAAGTTTTTACTAGTAAGAATACAATTGTAGAGCGCCGTAACTGGAATTGTTAATAGAAAGAATTGAATTGTAGAACTCTCTAATTTAAGTGAAAATGCCATTACGACGAGTAATGCTGGGAAGATTGTAAACTGAAGCGGCCCAGTATGGGGTGAGAATTGTTCCTTTATTCCAAATAAATAGATTATGATCCACAAATAAATGTAAAGAGATTCACAAAAATATATAAAATTCACAAATAAATAGATTAAGATCCACAAATAAATGTAAAAAGTTTCACAAAAAATTATAAAACTCACAAATAAATAAAATGAGATTTCCAAATAAAAAAATATATTTATAAATTTGTTTTATGCCACAAACACAACTCTGCCTGGCATTTATTTGTGAACCGCTTTCTGTACATTTGTAAATCCCCTCACGCATTTGTGGATTTAGAAACACTTCTAGCGTCGACATGCAGACAAATCCACAAATAAGTGACTCCACCCACCGTTTACTCAAGCCAATCAGAGAAAACATTGAGCTGACCAATCGTAGCACGTTCTCGCTACAACCAATCACGTTAGGCTTTACACTCGGGGGAGAACTGGATCCGATTCATTTAGCAGATATTTGCACCCCTGAAAGCAGCTGTAATGGGAGCTTCATTAAAATTAGCTGTTTGTGTGGTTAAAACACCCCGTTTCCAAAAGATTGTTGGAGTTTAAGGCTTCTTTATATTTGTTATTCTTTATTATTAACTCAGGATTACACACATTATGATCATCACAGATCCCGAGCATCATAACACCCTTTCCACCGGAGTCAAGCAGCGCGTCAAAAGCAAATAGCCGATTATCTTCCCTGCCGTAGCAGTTTCAAATCATGTAAAACTAACGTTTGCAATGTTAACACATTTTGCCCATGGCGTCTGTTTTCTTACCTGCAGATATATGACGTATAATCTTCTTTATTGACTATGCTGGCTACATGAAAATTCATAATTCGTGATAGTGTCTACACTGGACGCGGCGCAGCGCGACACGATGATTCACTGATAGTAAACGGATGCCCGTTCTTCTTCTGTAGCGGCTACTACACGCAAACAGAGGACACATCATCTGCACATTTGCTTTGTCCAATGTCCAATTGTTGTGACAAATAGCTAGCTATAGGACATAAATATTATGTAGAATACAAAATATCAGCCCAAATGACCATCATTGAAGATGTAACAGCGTGTGGCTAACGGGGGTTTGAGTGGATAATGCAATACTGAAAAAATACATATTTGCATTTATATTGGATGCTGTAAGTAACTTTTACAATACAATATTATTAAGTCTGATTCATATGAAATATTATTTGTGTGATCAAGCGTTTTAACGGATAAATTCAAATCGCTTGTCTGCTGGGCATTTCCCTTTTAAATGCATGACATATTTAATAATTAGATCCACGGACCTGCTATTTAAAACTTGACTGAAGAAGTGGGAAAAGCTGCTGTGACAGTAATTTCCCCAATATTACACAAACTCGCGTATTTATCACGAGGTTGAATCCAGTTATTCATTAGTCAGCAACGCATTGATGCATTTCTGTTTTATCATGAATAACGTGACGCTTCCATAACGCGTTGTTCCCATAACGTAAGCGCTGTTTCTCTGCTAAATCCACAAATGCGTGAGGGGATTTACAAATGCACAGAAAGTGTTCACAAATAAATGCCAGGCAGAGTTGTGTTTGTGGCATAAAACAAATTTATAAATATATTTTTTTATTTGCAAATCTCATTTTATTTATTTGTGAGTTTCATAATTTTTTGTGAATCTCTTTACATTTATTTGTGGATCATAATCTATTTATTTGGAATAAAGGAACAATTCTCACCCCATAACCCAGACACAGCGTACAAGCTCGAGTGTTTGAGTTCAGTGTAAACGCACCGTACATTCACTCTCTACAAAACAAGACTTTCACAGACTTCAGATCAGGACCGACCGCTGGGTTTATGGAGAGTCTGCGTGAAGTTTGCTGGCAGCTGCAGAACAAAGTTGGATGGATTGTTGTCTTTACTGAAACCCTCCACAGCTTTAGACTGAACGACCTTCGACTCCCAGAGCTGAAACACAGCAACACACACACACACACCTCTATCTCTGTGCACAGTGATAATCACCGTCATAAATCAGTTCAACTGGCAAGCTTGTTTAATGCATCTGGTTTCTCTTGTGTTTGCTGTGAGACACTGACCTGTCTGAGGTTGTCCAGCACTCCTTCATCCACTCCTTCATCGCAGAATAACTCTCGGAGACTCTCCATCACATCCTCGATGACGGACAGATACAGCTTCGGCTGAGCAATCACATTCAAACATCATCTCTACTTTCACACTAACTCATAATATTCAGTTCGAGTCGAGTCAGAATCGAGTCTTTAACCAATCGAGTCCAACTATACAATATTTCATCAAGTCAATCTTTTTTTTTTAAATCTTAACTTTTAAAATTCACATGTTTTTTTTTTTTTTTATGTAACAAAAGCAAACCTCTATTGCATCTTGCTTGCATTTTTGATTTCAACTCATATAGTATCCTGCTCAACGTAGAGTCATGTAACGGAAGCCGCTGGATTTCTGTATTGTGGAAACAGCTTGCTGAATGTAAAGGGCTTGACCTATACATCTATAACTGTATGAACTGGTAATAACTGGTGATGGGAACAGCCCAGTGCTACTGAAGCTCTTCTCGGGGTCAGGCTGTGTGCTGTGTGTTTTTCATGTAGGTCTAGTATAGGCTACTATGGAAACTACAGACATTTAATAAAGTAATAACTCTTAACAAATTAAACTGCATAATCTTCACTGTATTCATTAAATATGAATTATTAACATTACTCAGTCAAGAACGTTGAGTCCTTCTCTCTTTTGTTGTTTGATTATCATGAATGATGACAGACTGCAGAAGGTTTATTAGGCTGCTGTCACTTTAAGAGATAATGCACAGATCCAATATAATAATAATAATAATAATAATAATAATAATAATTAAAGCTGCAAGCAGCATTTATCGGTGTTCAAGCAGTTAAGGCAGTTAAGGCAGTTAAAGGGTTAGTTCACCCAAAAATGAAAATGATGTCATTAATGACTCACCCTCATGTTATCCCAAGCCCGTAAGACCTCCGTTCATCCTCGGAACACAGTTTAAGATATTTTAGATTTAGTCCGAGAGCTTTCTGTCCCTCCATTGAAAATGTACGTACGGCACACACTCTTTGTCCAGAATGGAAATAAAGACATCATCAAAGTAGTCCATGTGACCTCAGTGGGTTAGTTAGAATTTTTTGAAGCATCGAAAATACATTTTGTTCCAAAAATAACAAAAACGATGACTTTATTCAGCATTGTATTCTCTTCCGGTTCTGTTGTCAATCCGCGTTCACGAGGCCAGTGACGCTGCTGACGTAAGACGCTGCTGACGTGTTATCTGGTGCGTCCGTGTATTCGGGTTCAAATAAATATGTCTGGTTAAAAAAAAATGCAAGTCTTCCCCTGTGTCGAAATCCTTAGACATGTTTGCGAAGATTGTTTTGTTTCCAGCGTGCGTCTCCCTCAGACTGTAAACGAAGCTCGGGCGCACCAGATAACACGTCAGCTCGTCTTACGTCAGCGGACTCATGAACGCGGATTGACAACAGAACCGGAAGACAATACAATGCTGAATAAAGTCGTAGTTTTTGTTATGTTTGGACCAAAATGTATTTTCGATGCTTCCAAACATTCTAACTAACCCACTGATGTCACATGGACTACTTTGATGATGTCTTTATTTCCATTCTGGACAAAGAGTGTGTGCCTAAGTACATTTTCAATGGAGGGACAAAAAGCTCTCGGACTAAATCTAAAATATCTTAAACTGTTTTCCGAAGATGAACGGAGATCTTACGGGCTTGGGACGACATGAGGGTGAGTCATTAATGACATAATTTTCATTTTTGGGTGAACTAACCCTTTAAGCTCAAAAGCATCAAAAGACATTACATTTTATGTAGCAAGCATTTAACCACTGACATCATAGATGGAATAGACCATGTTTTAGGATGATTTACCATGATATACCAAATGTTAGTGTTTTTCATGCAAAATTTCAAATAAAATATAAATAAAATATTTCAACTTTTTTTCGATAATTATTGATCTAGAGAGTCCAGAGAACTTAATTTAGTACTTTTGATTGCTGTAGCGCCACCTATGGGCCAATCGGGGTCATACTCTGATAGGTTCTCCCCAAATTGAGGCCTACCATCTGGCCGAGTTTCAAGTCTCTAGGCCTTACGGTTTGGGCTGCACGATGCGTTTTAGGGGAATTTTTTTTTTTCAAATAGCAAATACAATGGTTTTCAGCACTTCGTGCTTAAACACCTAATAAGAATGAGACCTTTTTAACAGTTATAGCGCCACCTATGGTCCGATCTCCATGAAACTTTGCATGCTTCTTCACCATGTTATGACACATATGCTCCTCAATCTTTGTGAAGTTCTGACTTTTCCTTTAGGATTCATAGGCTTTTGACTGTATTTTGCCCCGCCCCTTTTCTAAATGACCCTGTTACAGCCACCCAAATGCAAAATTTCAACTTTTTTTCGATAATTATTGATCTAGAGAGTCCAGAGAATAGGCCTAGACTGGTTTGGTTCCGATCGGGCGAAAAACCAGGGACTAGTTCGCAAAAGTAGGTTTTGGACAAAAAAATCGGAGATATACATCTTGTCCGTCTTGAGCCAGGGATCACAGTGATGTAAAGACCTTGATTGTAAGTCAAACGGTCTAGGAGTTATGCACAATTTAGTACTTTTGGTTGCTGTAGCGCCACCTATGGGCCAATCGGGGTCATACTCTGATAGGTTCTCCCCAAAAGTGTGGCCTACCATCTGGCCGAGTTTCAAGTCTCTAGGCCTTACGGTTTGGGCTGCACGATGCGTTTTAGGGGAATTTTTTTTTCAAATAGCAATTACAATAGGTTTTCAGCACTTCGTGCTTGAACACCTAATAAAAAACACTCACTGAGACAGGCATTTTGTGTTTTTAAGAGTGTAGAATCACAATAAGACATTAATGCAGCATTTGCGCTCTGACTGATCTGACGAGTGTGTCGCACAGAAACTCTCTCGGCTTGTATCGAATTGATTGTATAAACAGGCAAGACTTAAAAACACATGGGTCATTCTACGAAAATGGTGGCTTTCCTGTCCCGGCCTTAACCACCAGGAAAAACACTTAAAAGTGTCAGATAATGACACCAAATATATGTTTTTTTGTTTTAATTGAAGTGTTTTATTGTTAATAAAACATATGTAAGACCGTTATATTGCAAACAATTTTTTTTTTAAATATTGTAGAACACGGTCAGTACCGTGAAACTGGCTTGTCCCTTGGGTCAGGAGTCGTGGTTTAGTGGCATATTTTGAGTTAAAATATATATTTTTCTCCCCCTTTAAATGTCATAATACAAAGGAAAGTAGTATATTTATTTAGTGGACTACTTGAACTAAACTATTTACTAAATATTATAAATAATTTACAGGGAATAGCTGTCCCTCAATTTCATGTCACTGGTGTTACAATTTATAAAAAACACTACTTTGAAAAAATGCAACATCCTTGCCCAGTTCTTCCTGGGTCAAAGGTTAATTGGAGGAGTAATTGCAATTATATTAATAAAGACTTATTTGCATTTTATTACTGTTTAAATATTGTAAACACATAATATGGCTTTCCTTTTGACAGATATGGCGAAATGAAGTGCTGCTGAAAAGCAAAGAATCTACAGACAGCGCAGGGATGCTGACCCAGACCTCAGAGCAGCCTTAAACAGAAACACCAGACTTACTGCAAGGATTTAGAGTCAAAAAAGAAAGCGAGTGAATGATCTCACAGAAAGGGAAAAAAGACAGGAGCAAAGGAAATGGCGGGTGAGACAGGCAAAACACAGAGAGAGATTGAGAGCAGGAAAGACAGTGTTGACGCCCCATCCACTCCAGACAGTCAACCCAGTATCACAAGGTTAGAATTTGACAAAAGTACTTATCTACAGAGTTACTTAAAGGGATAGTTCACCCAAATTACAAAATGACATATTGGTTTCCTTATCGTGTATGCAGTCTATGGACAAGGTATGACAGCAAGCCATGCTTTTGTTTACCTGGCCACTGTTTCAAATGCTAACTTCTTAGCATTTGTGGCACAAAACCAAAGCATGAGACATACCTTCTCCATAGACTGCTTACGCAGTAAGGAAACCAATATGTAATTTTGTAATTTGTGTGAACTATTCCTTTAAGTAGGCCTACACAATATTTGTCACATGGCACGAGAATTGATATATACTGTTTTAACAAGCTGCATAGTTTTGTGTATAGGCATGACAGAAATAGAGTAATATTTCATGGTTGTATTATGTTGCATGCATCTCACATTGGAAATCTAATACAATTATATATTACATCTTTATGCTTTACAGACAACGAATCCAAGGGCGGAGAGTGCGCAGGAGAGAAGCACAGATAGGCAGAAGAAAATGTCAGGAGTTGCAAGAGAAGTTAGAAAAGCACAAAAGACTATACCACAAATACAAGAAACGTTGTCACCCTTTTCAGGGTAAAAATCAAGACCTTGAAAGTCCAAGAACGAAGACGAGAAGCACTCTACAAGACTGTCTTGCCTCTTCATCAATTAAAAGAACTTCCATTATGCTCTCTTGGGGGATCTAAGAGCAAAGTACAAAGCAGACAAAGCCAAACAGGGGGTTGTAAAAATACTGACAGGAAAGCTGATAAAGAAATACAAATTCAAAAAGTTGTGTGTGCAGATGATTGTTTTTTCATACAAAGCCCGGAAGCCACAAAACAGAGTTCGACAAACAAGCTTGGCCGAAATAAACGAGAGCTGTAGGACAGTTCTACCAAAGAGATGATGTCAGCAGGCAAACCCCTGGCAAGAAAAACACTATCACACTATCAACCCTAACCCTAAGAAAGATTAAGAAACAGAGGAGGCTCCTTTGTGATTCCCAGAAAAACCTCCACAGGAAATTTGTTGCTGAGCATGGGCAAAACATTTCATACGCCTTCTTCTGCAGGGAGAGACCCTTTTGGGTGGTGACACCAAAGGAGAGCGACTGAGAAACTTGCCAGTGCAAGACCCATGAAAACTTACAGTTTATGGTGGATAAAATGCAAAAACTTGCTCTTTCACAGTCCAGCAATGGAGGAGATGGCAGATAGCACAGTCTGTACCAATTCAAAGACATGCGCCTATGGTGAATGCCAAGAATGTGAACAGTCCACTGTACCACCGGCCAGACACCAATCCAACAAAGAGGTGTCACTCACCCAGTGGTGTCTGGTGAAGATAGAGCACAACAGAGCAAATGAAGAACAAGAGAAAAGTAGCTTAATCACTGTGAAGAAAGGATATAGCCATAACAGAGGAAGAGCTGGTGACCCAATTCCAAAATAGGCTCTTTAAATTCAGGAGACATCTGTTCAACATCAGATGGCAGTACAGCATCTACCGGACCCTGAGGGAGAACCTGACCAATGATTGCCTGATCCATATAGACTTTAGTGAGAACTTCACTTGCAAGTACGCTTCAGAGATCCAGTCAGTTCACTTCGGGGGGTCACACAAGCAAGTGACGCTTCACACTGGTGTCCTCTATGTGGGGGAGGAGCCCCCATCTCCTTCTGCACCATCTCACCCAGCAGAAGTGATGATCCAGCAGCCATATGGGCTCACCTGGACATGATAAAACACTAGTACCCTGCCGTAAAACACCTTCACTTCTTCAGTGATGGTCCAGCCTCACAATATAAACAGAAGGGCAACTTTTACATGGTGTGCACAGACCCTTACAAGAAGGGCTTCCAGGGGACTACGCGGAACTTTTTCGAGGCCAGTCACGGAAAGGGTGCTCCGGGTGGAGTGGGGGGTTCATTAAAGAGATCAGCTGACCTCTTGGTCCGCCACGGGAGAGACATAACGGATGCAATGTCTTTCTATCAGGAGTTGAGGAACTCTGGCAGTCAAATACAGTTGTATTATGTCAGCGAGGAAGAGGTGTAAAGAAAGGCACAGATGATGTCAGGGGTACCTTTGGTAACCATAAAAGGAACCATGCGAATGCACCAGGTTATAAGTATCACACCTGGCATCCTAAAATATAGAGACATAAGTTGTCTCTGCCAAGCAGCGGAAGGCATGTGGGATTGTCCATGTTATGGACTCCAAGAAGTCACCCTCCCGCCAGTGTTGGCTAATGGCCGAGATCTCTCACCTCCACATCAACCAGGTGTCATCAACCCGGATACCTCAGCTCCACTTCGTCCAGATGTCATCGAGTCTCACCACAGTGGTCAGTGGTGCATCGTGGACTACGACGAACAACCATACCCTGGCTTTATACTGGAGGTCGAAGAACATAATGTGAAAGTTAAGTGCATGCACAGGAATGGAGACAACAAGTTCTACTGGCCAAGCCCAAGAGATGATATCAACTGTTATGGAGATGACCAGATTGTTTGTCTGATGCCAGAGCCGCTGCCAGTGAACAAAAGATCAGTTCAGATTGACCACAATATCTGGAAGTACTTGGAGGAGCACCTGAATGTGTGAAAGTGGCAGATGTGAACTGGCACATGAAATACGTATCAGTGCTGTTGGAAAAAACAGTTTTAGTTTGCGTTCAATGTTAGTGTTTCTAATGTTCTAGTGGACATGTTTTATATGTTTGTATGACAATGTTGTGTTATAAAAGTCAATAGGCTTCATCTTTCGGTATTAATCTGACCAATAACCTTCATTTTATTGTTCATATTAAATTAACACATTTTATGAAATCTGAAATTATTTGTAATGTTAAATATTACTAATAAATTTATAAAAATTTGTTTGAAATAATCTTATGTTATGTCATTGGTTTCACATTGCGTCACTGGTGTTACTGCATGGCATATTGGTGTTCATATTGGTGTTGTCAAGAGCTGTCGGAGTGAAAAGGAGAGGATATGAGGACATTACAGGCTGACGTGCATACAGATTTTTTCCTTCCTTTCCAAGTATCAACATGGACGTATTTGCGTTCAGCTTGTTCACCTGCTCAATTTCGTACCTCAGTCGCCCTCGCACTACAGTGGTATCGCTGTCAGTTGACAAGAACATCGCCGTTAGGCCACCAGGTCTTAAACAGGCGACAACCTTGACTGCTGTCTCTTATTCATTAAAAATAATCTAATAACTTTAAGGTTAGGCTACACAGCTAGAGCAGCACTCTTTAAAGCTGATGATACACGAGGGCAACTTTTTGCCAGCTTCTTGCCCAGCAACATTGCTGGCAAGTCTGACTATGTTTTGAACGGATAGCAGCGGTCAGGGCGGGTGGCGGAGTGGTGGGGGAAGAGTATTACGGTAGTGGGGGGGGGGGGTGTCTCTCAGTATATTTTCCTGCTTTTTTGTCCTTAGCCAATCACATGCCTGCACAATAGAACTTTACACACACCTGTTTAAAGTTAATTATTACTAATCAAGACAACTTCTTAATATTACATTAACTTTTTCTATCTCTGATTATGTATGCAAACTAAATAGTCAAATTACATCCTGGAAAGCCTGAATTCTCATCTAAAATATAGGTAACACCAGTGACAAAAAGGCAGCACAAGCTTTTTTTAATGTAATGTAGTGAAAATATCCAAATACATTAAGATGTAATTTAAGTTGATTTATAAAGTTAAGAGGTTAACTATTATCTGACTATAAATTTTGGTATAAAAAAAATACATTTTTTTAAAAGTTGTCTGTTCAAAAAGCCACCATTTTCATAGAATGACCCACATGCGAATGATTGAATTTCGTGACAATGCAGTTTTGACCCAATCTGGCCAATAATTCCGTCCTGATATTTCACGGAATCGCTGGACTCGGGAACATTTTTCGAGTCCCAAACGCTCTACTAACATTACAACCCCAATGTTTTGTTAATGATTTTTTATACTATAGGAAATAGTAAATAAAGGGTTATTTACTCACCAAAATATTGGCGTTAGAGAGCATGTCGCCTTCACTCGTTGGTTAGTATGGGCATTGGCACTGGCGCGCGCACACACTCACTCACTCCTGCACCACTGGTCGCCAATTAAGAGCTTATGAACCACACTTCTTGATTAAATTAATTTACAATGGACCGTAAGTAAGACACTGATGTATAAATCATAAATGATCACGCAACGAGGTGAAAAAAATATGATTATACTGAAACACGCGTCTCGACGCGTCTTTCACGCGCAGTGACGTCACTGCCTGATCGCGTTACTGTTATTTGGGAGGTTACATTAATGTATTTTTGTAATCTTGTTCCAACCGTCAGTTTCAATCTGATGTAACTTTCAATTGTTTCCTTAATAAATAAAAACGTATCATCACATGCTTTCAAAACAATTTAACACTTTGTAACATAAACAATTGAACATAATTTGTAATACAGAAAGAAAAACGGATGAGGTTCTGTGGCATATATTACAGTACTGTTTGTCCATTCAATCATCAGTGGCAGCTCTTCTGCATGGGTTAGACCCATAAATAAGCAGTTCAGTTCTGGTTCAGTTCTGGTTCAGCTCTGGTCTCAGTCAGGAGGGTTTGAGCCAGTCTGAACTGAACATGCACACCATGTCACTGATCACAAATGATGGCGCAATCTGTGACATTGAAGACACCAGACAGGAAAAATATGTCTTCAATAAAGACTGACCTGTAATGTAAATATAAAAGTGGTGCTGAATGCAGAGCCAGTGGGTGGAGCTTGACCTGATGGAGAAAAATGGAGCATAGCTGGAAGAAAACAAAATTAGAAGTTTTTCGTATTTCGTGGAGAAAGAGCACGATTGCGTACAGAGAGGCCTTAAAAGCTGCTAGATCTGCTTATTTTTCAACCCTATTAGAAGAAAATAAACACAACCCTAGGTATTTATTCAAAACAGTGGCTAAACTAACGAAAAATAAAGCTTCAACCCCAGGCGTTTGCAAAGAGCACAACAGTAATGACTTTATGACCTTCTTCACTTACAAGATTGATAATATCAGAGATAAAATTATAACTATGCAACCGTCTACTACAGTATCGCATCAGACAGTGCAGTGTAGTCTCACTGAGAATTTTTTTTTTAATTCATTGCTATAGGAGAGGAAGAATTGTCTAAACTCGTTAAATCATCTAAATCAACAACATGTATGTTAGACCCTATACCGACTAAACTATTGAAAGAGATGCTTCCAGAAGTCATAGATCCTCTTCTTAATATCATTAATTCATCATTGTCTCTAGGATGCGTACCAAAAACTTTTAAACTGGCTATGATTAAACCGCTTGTTAAAAAACACAACTTGATCCTACAGAATTAGTCAATTACAGGCCGATCTCGAATCTACCTTTTCTGTCAAAGATACTAGAAAAAGCAGTATCCTCACAACTGTGTTCCTTTTTAGAAAGAAATGGTGTCTGTGAGGATTTTCAGTCCGGATTTAGACCGTATCATAGTACTGAGACAGCTCTCATTAGAGTCACAAATGATTTGCTCTTATCATCCGATCGTGGTTGTATCTCTCTATTTGTGCTACTCGATCTTAGTGCTGCATTTAATACTATCGACCACAACATTCTTTTAAAGGGACATTGTGTAGGAATTTCTCCCATCTAGCGGTGAAATTGTATTTTGCATTCAAACAAATTGTGCTCTCCAGCACCTCGCTTTTTCAAATGCGTGTTGCATCTACGGTAGCTGTTATGTACCAAAAAGCTATGACAGGATGTCTTCTAATAGCACTTCGTCGAGTTTTCCTTCGGGTGAACAGGTTTGTTATTTCAAACAAACTGCAACTTGACACAACGAACAAACGAATGTTACAGTATGAATAATAACAGTGCAATGCAGCTTTTAATCTTGCCGGGGCCGTGAAGCGCCTCTCGCTGCTCTGCTCCTCCGGTTCTGCTGCGTTCAGTCACGTGACGCTGGCTCTGAACGAAAACGCCTTGTGGAAACGCGTTGGTCTAGTACTTTTTGACCCTCTCTGCTATTATAGTTTTTCAAGATGGCGGAACGACATGGAAGCCTCCGTGGACCTACCCGTCACATTTATATAAAGATAATAAATTCTTCGTTTACGAGGATAAGTCAGATAATTGGCAGAGGTATTTGTACACCATTGAGGACATATTTATGAATAAAAATATTGATTTTAGATAATAAAATACCTAAAAAACTACACATAGTCCCTTTAAATAGACACGAAAATTATGTTGGCATTAGTGGAATTGCACTAGCATGGTTTAAATCATAAAAATTTGGATGACTAGTAATTTCCTACTACTTAATTCTGAAAAAACAGAGAATCTAATTAATGGACAAAAACTTCCTCATGTAATAACCTAGAATACTGTCTAACACTTGATGGCTGCTCTGTCAAGTCCTCTTCGTCGGTTAGGAACCTGGGTGTGTGTGTGTGTGTTTGTGTGTGTGTGTGTGTGTGTGTGTGTGTGCTCTTTGATACCAATCTTTCATTTGAAAGTCACGTGTCTAGCATCTGTAAAACCGCATTTTCCACCTTAAAAATATATCTAAATTACGTCATATGCTTTCAGTGAAAAATGCGGAACAGTTAGTTCATGCGTTCATGACATCAAGGCTAGATTATTGTAATGCTCTTATGGGTGGTTGCCCTGCACACTTAATAAACAAACTACAGCTGGTCCAAAACGCAGCCGCTAGTGTTGTGATGTCAGTCTGTGTTCCCCTGTCTTTTCATGTTTAGCAGTTCCCTGTTATGTTTATTAGTCTTTAGATTAGTGTTTTAGATTAGCCACGCCCCCTTGTTATCTTGTTTAGCTTGTTTGCCCTTGTATTTAAGCCCTGTGTTTTAGTTCAGTCTTTGTGAGTTCTTGTGTTGTAATGTTGACGTTGGTTGTTCTGTTCCTGATTCACGTTTCCTAGTCTGAGTCCTGGTCTAGTTTTGAGTTTATCTAATAAAGTGTGCTGCACTTGGACCCTGCTTCTTCCTTGCTTCAACCGCTTCGTGACAGCTAGAGTTCTTACTAGAACCGGGAAGTATAACCATATTAGCCCGGTTCTGTCAACACTGCATTGGCTGCCTATTAAACATCGTATGAATTTTAAAATATTGCTGATTACTTAAAAAGCACTAAATGGTTTAGCTCCCCAGAACTTGAGCGAGCTCTTAACTCATTATAGTCCGTCACGTCTATTGCGTTCTCATAATTCTGGCCAGTTGATAATACCTAGAATATCTAAATCGACTGCTGGCGGTAGATCCTTTTCCTATTTAGCACCAAATCTCTGGAACAATCTTCCTAACATTGTCCGGGAAGCAGACACAGTCTCTCAGTTCAAATCTAGACAAAAAATGCATCTTTTACCTGGCATTCAAATAGAACATTATACATTTCTATTATTCAAATCAATTAATTGATTATTAGGCCGGGCCGTATCCAGATTAGATGGTGGACCTGCGCCTAGACACGACCACAACGCATCCCTGAAGTGCCAACCTCATCAGCCCTGTGAAGGCCTCATCGACACGACAGCCATCGGCACTGATCCTCAACAAACTCGTCTCGATACCGGCGTGATGACTCTGACCTCCAACCAGATGAACTGGATAAATATTGTGAAAGTTCTGATCCCATCTGACTTCTGACCTGTAATGCTGCCTGAATCATAATCATACACTGTTCGTTCGTTGGCCAGAGGAGAACTGAGCGACTGAGTCTGGGTTCTCACAAGGTTTTTGTCTCCATTCTGTCACTGATGGAGTTTTGGTTCTGTGATGGAAAAATTTGATTTTCATTGATTTGCAGTAGATATTACAAAGTAATGTGAGTCACATGTTTCTATGTGACTGGGACGGGAGATATATGTATGTTTGTACATCTGAAATGCAGGAGTGAGACACTTCAGGAACAGCTGGGTAGGGGGTCTGAGGTCAGAGGTAATCTAGTTTGGGGGGGTCTTAAGGGTCAGCTAGTAATAAATCGAGGCTAGCAGCCATGGGTCCTTTATCTAAGGAATGTGGCAGAAAGGAGCCCTGCTTCTAGGAAGACCTTGAAATCAGTATAAAAGGCTGCCCAGCTCTTCCTGGTGTTGTCTCACTCACTCTACAGCGTAACTTCTGTGTGGTGACTGGGCCTTCTTGCAAGAATAAATACCTTTTAAAAGACAATTTGATTCAGAGTGTCGCTTACGCAGTGATGATGGTTTGATAATCATTTTTTGCCACAACAGTTCCTTGCCAATGTTGCCTTGGCTTTATTTAATATTCAACAATATTATTGATCTGCCTTACTTCAGGTGGACGATGATGCTATTTTCTTCTAGAAACAAAATTTGTTGTATTATTGTCATGTTATCACTGTGAAGCTGCTTTGATACAATCTTTATTGTAAAAAGCACGATATAAATAAAGGTGACTTGACTGATCAGGGTTAGGGACGGGCTGTGATTGGACCTTCTGGAGGGCTGGACGTCAAGCTCCACCCATAGGCACTGCAGTTTCACGTCTGAAAATCTGATTTAAAAATGCTTCAAATCACTTAAAAAATTAATTCTACAGATATAATTATTCAGTATTATGGTATTGCTGTCAATTTACCATCACTGTTATACAGACGGTACATAAATATTAATGTCAGAGTACAGTAAAATCATATTCAATTAATATAAGAAACGAGGTAAAAGTTTACAAAGAGTGATGAGGACTGAGTGGAAGCTGTCGAGAAGAGAAGAAAGGAAGGGGAGAAGAGAGCAAATATGGAGAGATGAGAGAAGAAAAAGATCAGACTTCAGGTGCCAAATAATTTTCATGTACCATGACACGTGTTTAAAATGCTTACTATGATTAAAATTCTGGAGTACCATAGTACTTTTTTGTGTCTGTGTGTGTGAGAGAGAGAGGAAGAGAGAGAAGGAGAGAGAGAGGGAGAGATTATGGAGTTACTGATAATGGAGGGAATGGAAACATTAGGCTGAATATATAACGAATAACAGGGATGAACTGAGAGAAGAAATGACAGCGCGGAACACTCGTTTTCTCATCATTTAGCAGTACAGAAACTCTTTTTTTTATTACCCACACTTTTCTTGAGACAATATAATTTTATTAAACCACATAAATATCAGTAAATACATAGACGTATGGTAATAACCAGTTTAGGAAACAAACTACAGAGGCCCTAAAGTGACCTTTGCAGTAAAAATTCCCTTAGCCTTTCATGTGCACATTTTATTAAAGTTTTTACTTTTGCCAAAGTTTCTTGCAGGCACACAAATGAGGAAGTTTCAGCGTTTTTATTTATGAGTAAAATGTATGTCTTTGCAAACATTTGTCAGACAAATGCATATTATCTGTATGTATCTGTGGTCCCATATTGTTTTGTCACACACACACACACACACACACACACACACACACACATATATACACACATATATATATATATATATATATATATATATATATATATATATATATATATATATATATATATATATATATATATATATATATAAAAATGTGAGAATTGTAAAGTGCAGTAATACTATAACTTGCTGGATAAGACCATTATAGATATTAAAATATTCTAAATATATATATATATTTTTCTCATGGTTAAAGGAGAACTCCGGTCAATTTTAACATTAAGCTCATTTTTTTGTAAATTTGGAGTGCAGTACAGTACAGAGAAAATTTGCACCCTGTTGACTTAAATGGGGCAAGTTTTAAACCTGCTTTTAGCCTCTTAACATCCTTAATGTGTCATTACAAGTGCACAACTATGTGAGTGATTTTATTCAGAGTAAACACGGAGAATCTGACTGCAGTAGATGTGAAAGATATGAATAAAAGTGATGTTAATTCAGCCAGCTCACATACCTGTATTTACTTCCTGTTTTCAGTCGAAGTCCACAGTAGTCGATTGTCGAGTGCGCGCGTGTTCAACATCTGATTCGGATGAACTATCCATTTGAGCTGATATTCTCAGAACACCACACAGCACCGTCATCGGCTGACAGCTGACAGTCTGAGTCTCCACTGTTGCTTAGTTACCAATGATCGCGCACGCGCACTCGACAATCGACTACTGTGGACTTCGACCGGAAACAGGAAGTAAATACAGGTATGTGAGCTGGCTGAATTGACATCACTTTTATTCATATCTTTCACATCTACTGCAGTCAGATTCACCGTGTTCACTCTGAATAAAATCACTCACATGGCTGTGCACTTGTAATGACACATCAAGGATGTTAAACTTGCCCCATTTAAGTCAACAGGGTGCAAATTTTAAAAAGAGGATAACACGGTGTAGGCAACACCAATATTTGTGGTTGTTCTCTGTACTGACAGCACTCCAAATTTACAAAAAAATTAGCTTAATGTTAAAATTGACCGGAGTTCTCCTTTGATAAACATTTGTTTACCTAATGATACCAGATGTGAATTCTTAATGAAAAATGGCAGTAAAACTAAAACTAAATCTTGCCGAGCTCTTCTGCGGTCAGAGTAATCTTCATCCCTAAGCCTGAGGGTCGATTCTCTCTTCTGTGTGTAATGAGCAACATCATCATCATCATCATCATCATCATCATCATCATCATCATCAATATCATCATCATCACCACCAACATCTTCATCATCAACATCATCTTCATCATCAACATCACCATCCTCATCAGAGCAGGTGAAATCAGTCCCGCTCCTCAACATCTTCATCATCTTCTTCATCATCAGACCCGTTTCTCATCATCACTGTGTTGCGCAGCCCGAACGATTCTGACACTCCGTCTCAATCAACTTCTTCTCCATTTCCACCTGGGGATGAAAAAAGATTCATATCTTATGTTTGTAATATGTTTGTAAAAAGCGCTGATTTAAACAGTACTGAATACGTGTCCAGTATGAAGTGGTGTTCCCCGTTAGTGAAGTGGTGTGTGTAACGGTGTTCCCCGCAGGTGAAGTGGTATTCCCAGTGAGTGAAATGGTGTTCCACTTGAGTGTAGTGGTGTTCCCCGTGAGTGTAGTGGTGTTCCCCTTGAGTGTAGTGGTGTTCCCCTTGAGTGTAGTGGTGTTCCCCGTGAGTGTAGTGGTGTTCCCCTTGAGTGTAGTGGTGTTCCCCTTGAGTGTAGTGGTGTTCCCCGTGAGTGTAGTGGTGTTCCCCGTGAGTGTAGTGGTGTTCCCCGTGAGTGTAGTGGTGTTCCCCTTGAGTGTAGTGGTGTTCCCCGTGAGTGTAGTGGTGTTCCCCTTGAGTGTAGTGGTGTTCCCCTTGAGTGTAGTGGTGTTCCCCTTGAGTGTAGTGTTGTTCCCCGCGAGTGCAGTGGTGTTCCCCGCGAGTGTAGTGGTGTTCCTCGCAAGTGTAGTGGTGTTCCTCAAGAGTGAAGTGGTGTTCCCCGCGAGTGTAGTGGTGTTCCCCGCGAGTGTAGTGTTGTTCCCCGCGAGTGTAGTGGTGTTCCCCGCGAGTGTAGTGGTGTTCCCCTTGAGTGTAGTGTTGTTCCCCGCGAGTGTAGTGGTGTTCCCCGCGAGTGTAGTGGTGTTCCCTGCGAGTGTAGTGGTGTTCCCCGCGAGTGCAGTGGTGTTCCTCAAGAGTGAAATGGTGTTCCCGGCGAGTGTAGTGGTGTTCCCCGCGAGTGTAGTGGTGTTCCTCAAGAGTGAAGTGGTGTTCCCCGCGAGTGTAGTGGTGTTCCCCGCGAGTGTAGTGTTGTTCCCCGCGAGTGTAGTGGTGTTCCCCGCGAGTGTAGTGGTGTTCCCCTTGAGTGTAGTGTTGTTCCCCGCGAGTGTAGTGGTGTTCCCTGCGAGTGTAGTGGTGTTCCCCGCGAGTGCAGTGGTGTTCCTCAAGAGTGAAATGGTGTTCCCGGCGAGTGTAGTGGTGTTCCCCGCGAGTGTAGTGGTGTTCCTCAAGAGTGAAGTGGTGTTCCCCGCGAGTGTAGTGGTGTTCCCCGCGAGTGTAGTGTTGTTCCCCGCGAGTGTAGTGGTGTTCCCCTTGAGTGTAGTGTTGTTCCCCGCGAGTGTAGTGGTGTTCCCTGCGAGTGTAGTGGTGTTCCCCGCGAGTGCAGTGGTGTTCCTCAAGAGTGAAATGGTGTTCCCGGCGAGTGTAGTGGTGTTCCCCGCGAGTGTAGTGGTGTTCCCCGCGAGTGTAGTGGTGTTCCTCAAGAGTGAAGTGGTGTTCCCCGCGAGTGTAGTGGTGTTCCTCAAGAGTGAAGTGGTGTTCCCCGTGAGTGAAGTGGTGTTCCTCAAGAGTGTAGTGGTGTTGCCCGTGAGTGAAGTGGTGTTCCTCAAGAGTGTAGTGGTGTTCCTCAAGAGTGTAGTGGTGTTGCCCGTGAGTGTAGTGGTGTTCCTCAAGAGTGTAGTGGTGTTCCTCAAGAGTGTAGTGGTGTTCCTCAAGAGTGAAGTGGTGTTCTCCGCGAGTGAAGTGGTGTTCCCCGCGAGTGTAGTGGTGTTCCCCGCGAGTGAAGTGGTGTTCCCCGCGAGTGTAGTGGTGTTCCCCGTGAGTGAAGTGGTGTTCCCCGCGAGTGTAGTGGTGTTCCTCAAGAGTGTAGTGGTGTTGCCCGTGAGTGAAGTGGTGTTCCTCAAGAGTGTAGTGGTGTTGCCCGTGAGTGTAGTGGTGTTCCTCAAGAGTGTAGTGGTGTTCCTCAAGAGTGTAGTGGTGTTCCTCAAGAGTGTAGTGGTGTTCCTCAAGAGTTAAGTGGTGTTCCCCGCGAGTGTAGTGGTGTTCCCCGCGAGTGAAGTGGTGTTCCCCGCGAGTGTAGTGGTGTTCCCCGCAAGTGTAGTGGTGTTCCCCGCAAGTGAAGTGGTGTTCCCCGCGAGTGTAGTGGTGTTCCCCGCGAGTGAAGTGGTGTTCCCCGCGAGTGAAGTGGTGTTCCCCGCGAGTGAAGTGGTGTTCCCCGCGACTGAAGTGGTGTTCCCCGCGACTGAAGTGGTGTTCCCCGCGAGTGAAGTGGTGTTCCCCGCGAGTGAAGTGGTGTTCCCCGCGAGTGAAGTGGTGTTCCCCGCGAGTGTAGTGGTGTTCCCCGCAAGTGAAATGGTGTTCCCCGCGAGTGAAGTGGTGTTCCCCGTGAGTAAAGTGGTGTTCCCCGCGAGTGTAGTGGTGTTCCCCGCGAGTGTAGTGGTGTTCCCCGCAAGTGTAGTGGTGTTCCCCGCGAGTGTAGTGGTGTTCCCCGCGAGTGTAGTGGTGTTCCCCGCGAGTGAAGTGGTGTTCCCATTGAGTGTAGTGTTGTTCCCCGCGAGTGTAGTGGTGTTCCCCGCGAGTGAAGTGGTGTTCCCCGCGAGTGTAGTGGTGTTCCCCGCGAGTGAAGTGGTGTTCCCCGCGAGTGAAGTGGTGTTCCCCGCGAGTGAAGTGGTGTTCCCCGCGAGTGAAGTGGTGTTTCCCGTGACATTACCTGGCAGTGATAGTAGGCTCTGCTGCTCAGTTGTTTCTGAGGCTGGACGTCACACTCGATGCCCAGTGATCTCACTCGAGTCTGAGACGCCAGCACACCTGCCACCTCACACTCCACACTGACCCACGGCATCCATCCCTCGGGAAGCTCCTGATCCGAAGACAACTCCAGCTTACACGCCAGTGACTGAGGCTGGTCCACAGCTGACACACACACACACACACACACACACACACAACCTGTGAGTTTACATCTCATTACACGCCACAGACTGAGGCTGGTCCACAGCTGACACACACACACACACACACACACATCATTACACGCCAGTGACTGAGGCTGGTCCACAGCTGGCTCACACACACACACATCATTACACGTCAGTGGTAATGGCTCAGCTGAGGCGACCAGGAACTGCCTCAGAAAACGAAATATTCATAAAATCTCTAGAGATATCAAATATCTGCAGATCCCACCAGAATGTTTTTTGTGAGTTCAGCAGTGAGTCTGGATACACATCAGTTTTATATCGGCACAAGCAGTATCTGTAGTTCTTACCTACAGACTTCATATTTAAATACCTGGGGGTACATATAAACGACAACCTCATCTGGAAAACCAACTGCAGCAGCCTGGTAAAAAAGGCTCACCAATGGCTGTACTTTCTGAGGGGGCTTAAACAGGCTGGCCTAGGAACAACAGTCCTGACATCTTTTTATAAGTGTATGGTGGAGAGCATCGTCACCTTTTGTGTTACAGTGTGGTATGGGAACTGCTCAGTTTCAGATAGGAAGGCCTTGCAGCGTATGGTTAAGACGGCAGAGAAGATTATTGGATGCAGTCTCCCGGTGGTCAGTGGCACATACATCAGCAGATGCAGGAGTAGGGCTTCCAGCATTATGAAGGACTCCTTCCACCCTGCCAACAGACTTTTTGTCCTTCTCCCCTCAGATAGGAGGCTGCACAGCATCAGAACTAGGACGACCAGGTTAAAGACCCTAACCCTTTCCAGAAGCTGTTAGACTATTAAACTCTGCCACACACCAGGGGCCATTTGCATAAACATAGCCAATATGTTAAGTCTGTGTCTTAAGTTCTAGTATGACCAACTAGCGGTTAGTCAAGGGGCAATTAGTCTTACTTTTTAGTATCAAATTAGACCAATCTACGTTTATATATAACTGACTTAAAACAGTTATGAACAGTTTAAAAGAAAAAAATGTGATGACTAACTTTTAAGACTAGTCTTAGCAGTTTATGCAACTGGCCCCTGACTTATAAACTGAACATTTTGTCTTGAGTTATGATGCACTTATTGCTATGCAGCCAATTTTTCAAGTTTTAGTGTGTATATGTTCGGGTATGATTGTGTATTTGTATTTATTTGTAGTTGCTAATCTTTTATTTACTTGAAATGGTTTTAACCGGACCTTAATATTTGTTGTATGTAATGATGATAAGTTAAGCATAAGTCAAAAAATATGTTTTTTACACCAATCCAGAAAAAAAATATTCTTTCAAACTGTTTTTGAGTGAACCAGTTCAGAAAAATGATCACATTGTGCCTAACATGTTCTGATGTTTTTAATGTGCCAATAAAGTCACATACTGATATTTAATGGCATATATATATATTTTTTTTCTCTATACGTTTTAATAATAAGGGCAAGTTTGTCTCAGTTCGAGTCATTGTACAGTGAACAATACTAAACCCATTTACATCTATTGACTGGAAAATTCTGTCATGTTCATAAGTAAATTTATTTAAACTAACTTTATTAAAACCAACTTTTTTTGTATGTGTGCTCATAATTTTAGTTTTTTTATTATAATTAACATTCCGCTATTGAAGATACTTTTTGAGCTCTCCGGATCAATCTTAAACCTTTCTGATGAATTGCAGACATTCAGCCATGGGTTTGGTGAATCAGGTCTGAAAGAGATGCTGTGCTCTTCGTCCGGCTCAATATGGGTCAGATATGTGCGAAAGCTAAGAGAATTTTACAGGTTTAATGAGTCCGATTGAACCTGTTCAGTCCGACTTTATCCAGTATAAATTCAAAACTTATAGTAGAATTGAAGCAACCCAACTTTGATCGCTCATTTGCCAAACATGAGTTGCTTCATTACGAGTCCATGATTTGTTTATTTTTAAGTGCAGTATTTTACAGGGCAGTAATGGCAGTCATGGCCTAATGGTGACAGAGTTGGACTGGTGACCCAAAGGTTGCTGGTTCGATTCCAGTACCGGCAGGAATATGACTGAGGTGTCCTTGAGCAAGGCACCTAACCCCCAATCGCTCCCCGGGCGCCACTCAAGGCTGCCCGCTGCTCCGGGTGTGTGTATCCACGTTTGCAGTGTCTGTGTGTTCACTACTCACTACTCTGCTCCTAATGTGTGTGCACTTACTTGGATGGTTTAAATGCAGAGGTCAAATTCCAAGTATGGGTTACCATACTTGGCCATCACGTGTCACTTTCACTTAATATGAATAGAGATCTCCTTCTGTATGTCTGAGGTGAGTTGGAGACTCAAAGTCCTTCACCTCATAGTACTGTGTATATAATGTTTATATTTGATTTCATTTATATCCAGCATTGACACAAATAGAAGGAGTAATGTTCTGTTTTCTTACCCACATTCTTGGGCGGGAGCCGGTCGATTCTCCACACAAGGGCTCGATGAACGTTCTCATATTTGGCGGCTCCGACGGACACGTGCATCACCGACGGAGACTCCGCCACATGAGCCGAGCCCAGACACGTGTTTCGGTTCATGCGAGCCTTAAGGGATTTCTGTCGCAGCAGAGACATGCTGTTCGGCACCTTCACCCAATCTCCCGGGAACGGCACTCGGACCACTACGTTCTCACATACAGTCTCTGAGCCTCCTGTGGGATGAGGGAAACCCAGCAGGACATTGAGGAAGACCTGGAGCTGGACACAGGCTCCCTGCACCGTCAGCAGGGCTTTAGTGGAGAGCGGCGGATCCTCATAGCATAGCGAGGCCGTCCTGAAGCGCACCAGCTCCACTCGACACCCGTCAGGAGGACTGAACCTCATCACACGCTTCTCCTTAAACTCTGCCTCTCTCACACACCCATGGAGACTGTAGTCTGTGATCTCCATCCACACCTCGTCCTCATCTGACCCGTATGCAGGAGCTCGTCTGAGGAGCCCGAGGTCATTTAGTGCTAGGAAACACTCCACCGCTCCGTTCAGGAACGCCAAACAGTGGATCTGAGTAATGGCTGAGCACTCGAGAGTAGCCCCGTCCTGATCTCGCCTCATCCAGACCCGGTCCGAGATCTGCAACGACAGCTCCTGCTCCTCATAGTGCTTGTGCTGTAGATGAGGCACTGGCAGGCGGATTAGCTCTTCTTCTATTGAGGCTAGCAAGTCCTCCAAGTCTCCGTATTCTGTGGTGCCGAACTTCAACAGTTGCTCCACTTCCGGTTCGTGGGTCACCTCGAGCTTGGGGTGGTAGCGCTTTCTCTCTGTGTAGAATACGTGCTCCAGTTTGACTGTGGCGATCCTGCGTGGCTCGCCATATCTCTCCATCTTTAGGGCCGAGAGGCGGGTGTAGGCGTGCAACTGGAGCTCTCGGAAGGGCTTCTCCAGGCCCTGCTCATAGAAGAGCTGAAGCAGGGCCCCGGGACACAGCCGCAGGTACACCGGACCCCACTGACGCGATGACATGCGGTTTTTCTTCTCTGGGATCCGCAGCATCAGGGACCAGCCGTGCCTCCTCTGACTGAGGAACAACCCCTGTGGGACGAAGGAGGACAGACTTCTCTTTATCGCTTTATCTTTCCCAGCACCTGAGGGTCGACTCTCTCTGTCCACCTTCACATCATCTCCATCCAGCTGCTTCTCCTCGGTCCTCAGCTGCTCCAGTTTATGGCAGATATAGGAGTAGGAGTACTGAAGGTGGTCTTGGGTCGGCTCGTCACCATCTTTGGTGCGGATGAAGAACCGGGGCAAACTGGGTCCAGAGTCTGAGTCTGATGACGAGGTCCAGGACACTCGTTTATGTTCTTCTTCTTCCCCCCAGAAGGGGTTGAAATGGCCTGGCTCATCTTGGGATGCTTTGAGGGAACCAGAGCCTTCAGCGATTCGCATTGAGTCTCTTTGGGAGAAGCCGGTCAAACAGCGGGAGAAGTCCGGCGCTGTGGGAGTCGATCCCACCGGAGTGCACATCGGAGTATTGCTCGGCACCTGGGAACTCCCGTTAAGCCCAAACTCCAATGAAGGAGATTCTATGGCAGAGCTGAAGATCCATGATTCACTCCCCAAAGATGGAAGAACAAGTTTCAAGCCGTTGGGCCGAGGTATTGACCCGGAGCTCGATGCAGGAGAGCTCAGGGATTTCGGGGGTGAGGAGAAGGTCGTCGCTTCATCATCAAACGTAACCCAGTTGGCTGGGTGATTGGTGGAGCACATCGCTTTACTCTTCTTTATTCTACAGTCTTCTGCAGAAATACAAAGAGACAGACACAAATTAGGTACTTACACATTTAAAAAAGAGATTCAAACCAGCTTGACTGGTCTGCTAATGTTGTCATTGTTCCAACTATGTTGTTTCATCCTGAACAATTCAATTCAATCACATTTATTTGTATAGAGCTTTTCACAATACACTTCGTTTTAAAGCAGCTTTACAATGTACAATTTAGAGTGATCTGGAATTTCAGAAATGTACATATACAAAATCAAAGTTAGCAAATAATGTATTAATTTAAACAATGTAATAATTTAAGGCAGAAACAATGAGCTCATTGAAGTAATGAATACTTGTTTGTTAACAAATGATTGACATTTAGAAAAATGAAGCATTGGTGCATGTTGATTCAGAGTTTGCTTCATCTGAAGTCATCTGTACAGAAGTTGGTACACACACATACTCTGGAGAGAGTCACACACACCGGGCACTGAAGGATTGTCACATTCATCAACTGATTGACTTCGAAGACTTAAGGCCAGTTCACAGTGCACCAATAGACACCGTTAGACACCTTGTTGGGTTTTGTTGGATCCGTCAGCGTCTGTTAGCGCTGGTCTGTGGGGTTGGGGAATGGTGGGCGTATGATGGTACAGTGTGAATTGGTCTTAAAAAGGTTAAATACGACACATCTATAGTTATAACTACTAGACTATGGTCTCAAACTCTTGGAGGGCCACAGGCCTGCAGAGTTCAGCTCCAACCCTAATTAAACACACACTGTATCTCGTTAATCAAGGGCTTCAAGTTTACTAGGATCTTCAAGGCGGATGAGCTGGAACTAAACTCAGGAGCCGAGTTTGGGACCACTGTACAACACAAATGAGGAACATACTGTACTTTGGCAAGTCATGTTTAGTTAGTTATATAGCTAGTGCTTTATACAATAGAGTTTGCTTCAAAGCAGCTTTACAGTGATAAGCAGGAGTTTTCTTCTGACTTTTCAGTATGAGCACAATGTAATTGATGATCAGAACAAGTAAACATTCTTGTAAATGCATGGTATTCAGTTTCAAATATAAATCTAGTCACAGTAATCACAGTAATTAAAAACATCTAGTTCCACACCACTAAAGTATTCCATGAAGAAAGGGGAAAGAGAAAAAAAGAGAGAGAAAAAAAGATTGCACAATCATCCAGTAGGTGGAGCTGTACATTAAGATTGTAAACCAGCATTAAACAACAGAAGACAGTAGAAGTATGGTGCACGTTCTCTGCTGGGAATGCACGTTCTCTTTGTGTTTTCACTGGAACAGGTAACCGATCAGCAAAGTCTGGGTTAATCGACAGAGAGTTCAGGGTTTATGTGATGTAAGTTAACCTGCTCTCTGGAACTGAACTTCAGGTGGATGACGATGGGCTCAATGAGAAACATCCATAGGGCTCAGTTTGCTCAGTATGGAGTCTGTAAATGGGATAAGAAGGTGTAGGTGGGACAGAAATATTGAAGTCAGCAGCTAAAAAAAAACAAAACAAAAAAAGCAACAGTGTGAGTCTCATTGAACGGCTCCAGAAGAATCCTAGAATTCCTGACCAAATTCCTCAGGGACAGAGGGATAAACATCAGAAACACCAGCCCTTCATCCCATAGCTCATTCACAGACGTCATGATGAGACTCTTCACACGGCCTGGGTGTCAGACAGATATTATAGTTCTGCGGTTCAGTTCATTAACACACACTTGTGTAGAGTACACTACGCTCTAGTGCACTACACACTCGGATGATGTACATCAGCCAAAACAGTGTGCAATGTTGGACACCTTCTACACTCAACAAGTCATGTCAAGTCAAGTCACCTTCATGTATATAACGCTTTTAACAATATAGAGTTTCAAAGCAGCTTTACAGTGATAATAGGAAATTACAGTAACAGAGATTGTTTTGGCTTTACAGCAGCTACAAATAAAGTTATTGTAGATAACCTAAAATAGATTCCAAAGTGCAAGCCTTGAAAAAAAAAAGAAGGTCATCTCTGCGCGAACCTCGAAAACGCAAACCCGAGAAAATGCCGACGGTGTGCACATGCGCATCACGTGTTTAGTCTATAGGTATGCGCGTTTGAATATATATGTGCACAGGCGTGTAGTCCTTCTTTACAAACCAACCATTAACAAACTACTTGTCTGGCCTTAAAAATACATAATAAAGAATTATTTATCACTTCCGCATAGCCACGTGAACCGGAATTATCCCGACAACGTTTTATCAGTACAGAGGTAAAGGGAAGGAGGCGTTCACTAGGGAGAGACTAGTGACACTTCAGGATGCGTTGTCGCTGTGTCCAGGCGCAGGTCCTGTGTGTGTGTGTGTGTGTCCAGGCGCAGGTCCTGTTTGTGTGTGTGTGTCCAGGTGCAGGTCCTGTGTGTGTGTGTGTGTGTGTGTCCAGGCGCAGGTCCTGTGTGTGTGTGTGTGTGTGTGTGTCCAGGCGCAGGTCCTGTGTGTGTGTGTGTGTGTGTGTCCAGGCGCAGGTCCTGTGTGTGTGTGTGTGTGTGTGTGTGTGTGTGTGTCCAGGCGCAGGTCCTTCATCAGATCCGGATACGGCCTGGATCCGGCAGACTGCGGTAAACCTCGGGATAAACAGAGAGACTAATATTAGCGTAGACGCCATCCTTCTCATGATGTAGCGAGTACATCAGGATTTATGGGAAGTATTCCCGGTTCCGGCTGATCTAAACTATGCAGCCTAACATTGAATTATAGAAGTCTATAATGTGTTATGTGTATGCTAAGCCAAAGAGATGTGTTTTTAGTCTAGATTTGAACTGACAGACTGTGTCTGCTTCCCGGACAATGTTAGGAAGATTGTTCCAGAGATTTGGTGCTAAATAGGAAAAGGATCTACCGCCAGCAGTCGATTTAGATATTCTAGGTATTATCAACTGGACATAATTTTGAGATTGCAATAGACGTGAAGGACTATTATGCGTTAAGAGCTCGCTCAAGTACTGGGGAGCTAAACCATTTAGTGCTTTGTAAGTAATCAGCAATATTTTAAAAATTATATGATATTTAATAGGGAGCCAATGCAGTGTTGACAGAACCGGGCTAATATGGTCATACTTCCTGGTTCTGGTAAGAACTCTAGCGGCTGCGTTTTGAACTAGCTGTAGTTTGTTAATTAAGCGTGCAGGGCAAATAGAATGTGGAAAACAGAATAATAGAAACAAAATGTATTAGCCTTTTTACTCGTTATTTAGGGCTGTGCTGGTAAACTTGACAACGCACCACAGCGGCTGAGTGGCACCGGCGGTGGTCCGCAAAAACAATTTTGTTTTGTATGTGAATGCTGTTTAACTGTTTTACATGAATATTATGACACGGGTAAAGCACAAAGCATTGTTTACAAAATAAACAATAGGTTAACAATTAAATGTTACATCGCAGCCATGGAAACATTTGGATTCATGATGAATGAGAGAGTTGTGCGTGAGCCCATAAAAATGTAAGCTTTGTCGAATTGTATTCTGCTTTGCGATCTGGTCTCCCGATTATTACATTTACATTTATTCATTTAGCTGACGCTTTTATCCAAAGCGACTTACAATTGCTATATATTTCAGAGGTCGCACGCCTCTGGAGCAACTAGGGGTTAAGTGTCTTGCTCAGGGACACATTGGTGTCTCACAGTGGATTCGAACCCGGGTCTCTCACACCAAAGGCATGTGTCTTATCCACTGCGCCATCACCACCCCATGGTGAAATACACGATTATCAGTATTTAACAATATTCAATTAGTTATTCCACTGGACATGGAATCTCTTGTTTCTTTTCCCAAATCTTCACTCATGTCTCACCCATTTTTGCAGAGGATTATAAATGTTTCTTCCTTTGTTTCACTTTTAATTAAGCTTATTATATTCGCATTCTTTACAGTGGTAGCCTAAAGTAGAAGAAAACTCTGTAGGACAGGTAGCCTAACTTTTTACTTGCATGTCAAATTCTTTTTAACACAGCTTATGCTTGTTATTAGACTTGGTAAGGCACGTCAAATTTATTTGTAAAGCGCGTTTCACACACACATGTGATTTTAGTTTCATTTCTCTGGCAGCGCAAAATCAAACATAGCCTAAATGTCTTGACACTGAGGAAGATAAAATTCACTCTTTTACAACAAGTAGAAAACATGAAGATATTAGAAAAGAGATGGTCTCTTTCCTGCTCGTGTCCCACATCCCTGATCCCTCTCAGCGCAGAGAGGTAGGCTTAGGCTATATCATGCGTCTTTGTGTGGAAATATAAAACGATTTAAAAAAAAAAAAACTTTATTATATTAAGTAGCCATTATTTACTGATATTTATTTCAATTCTTTACAGGCATTAGTGTATTGTTTCATTGACGGAAGTGCTCAAAAAAACACGCATGTCTGTTACAAAATGGATGTTTGAGCCTCGTTTATTATTATTTTTTTATTTCCCTCCAAACCTTCAAATATTCTATGTTGATTACTACGGAAGCTTCGAAGCTCAAAAAATGGTATTCGGACCAGCCCTAGTTATTTCACTGTTATTTCTTCACGCCCTGACAAAACGCACCAATTCAGAAAATTAACGGAATGCATAGCTGATATAAAAATTTGGATGACTGGTAATTTCCTACTTCTTAATTCTGAAAAAACAGAATTTCTAATTATTGGGCAAAAAATCTCTGCACATATTAACCCAGAATACTGTCTAACACTTGATGGCTGCTCTGTCAAGTCCTCTGGGTGTGTGTGTGTGTGTGTGTTAGTGTGTGTGTGTGTGTGTGTGTGTGTGTGTGTGTGTGTGTGTGTGTGTGTGTGCTCTTTGATACCAATCTTTCATTTGAAAGCCACGTTTCTAGCATCTGTAAAAACGCATTCTTCCATCTTAAAAATATATTTAAATTACGACATATGCTTTCAATCAAAAATGAGGAACAGTTAGTTCATGCGTTCATGACATCAAGGCTAGATTATTGTAATGCTCTTATGGGTGGTTGCCCTGCACGCTTAATAAACAAACTACAGCTGGTTCAAAACGCAGCCGCTAGAGTTCTTACCAGAACCAGGAAGTATGACCATATTAGCCCGGTTTTGTCAACAGTACATTGACTCCCTATTAAATATCATATAAATTTTAAAATATTGCTGATTACTTACAAAGCACTAAATGGTTTAGCTCCCCAGTACTTGAGCGAGCTCTTAACGCATTATAGTCCTTCACGTCTATTGCGATCTAAAATTCCGGCCAGTTGATAATACCTAGAATATCTAAATCAGTGGTTCTCAACTCCAGTCCTCGGGACCCGCTGCTCTGCACATTTTGTACGTCTCTCTTATCTGACACACTCAGTTCAGATCTTAGAGCAGGGGTAGGCAAGTTCGGTCCTAGAGAGCCGCTGTCTTGCAGAATTTAGTTCCAACCCTAATCAAACACACCTGAACAAGCTAATCAATGTCTTCTGGATTACTGAGGCTATAGGCAGGTGAGGTTTATTTCAGTGTTGGAGCCAAACTCTGCAGGACAGCGGCTCTCTAGGACCGAACTTGCCTACCCCTGTCTTAGAGTCTCTCCTAACGAGCTGATGATCTGAATCAGGTGTGTTAAATAAGGAGACATACAAAATGTGCAGAGCAGTGGGTCCCGAGGACTGGAGTTGGGAACCGCTGATCTAAATCGACTGCTGGCGGTAGATCCTTTTCCTATTTAGCACCAAAACTTTGGAACAATCTTCCTAACATTGTCCGGGAAGCAGACACACTCTGTCCGTTTAAATCTAGACTAAAAACACATCTCTTTTACCTGGCATTCATATAGAACATTATACATTTCTATTATTCAAATCAGTTAAAGGTACAATATGCAGGATTTTTGCAGTAAAATATTCAAAAACCACTAGGCCAATGTTATATATTTTGTTTTGTTGATTACTTACAATATCCCAAATGTTTCCAACTATTTGTAAATCGTGAGAAAATTGCGATTTTAACCAAGGAAACGGGACGTGTGAGCAGGGGTGAGGAGTCGCCAGTCAATGGCGTCATATCCGTGTTAGCCTCGGTTTCCGCCAGGTTTGCGCTCGCACTGCGTTAGTAACCATGGCGACAGACGTGGACAACCGGGTTATTGCCGTTATTCCTAGTAGGACCCTCACGCTGTTGTTGTTTTGTTCAAACATTATGGACCATGGCAAGCAGACTTTGAGACAAAAAGATGATCAACATCTTTCGAGATGCCGAGAGCTCCACGTCTGCGACTAACTTCGACTTGACAGAGACGCGAGTGTTGCATGTACTTTATTAGACAGGTGAGCAAATGTACATAAAACTAATCAATGTTATTTAGTTCAACATGATGAAATGTTAGAATATGATCTGTATGTTATTCTAATGTTGATCTAGCCCACTGCTAGTCTCATACAGCCAACAAACAACCTAACTAACAACATTCAACACACTCAAATGCCGTTTAGTGTGATAGTGTAACTTGTTAGAGCAAGTGAAGTTTAATTCGTCTAATAAACTGACCTGTGTGAGTATTAATTCAGCACTTGCGTGTAATTCGGTAGAATGACATGTCCTTATTCCTTTATATCCGCGGGACTCGCGTTGCGTGTGGCGCTGGTATACGTCTAGCAATCGCGCCCTGCTTCACACCACAGTCATGTTAAAAACATCAATGTATTCACTCATCCATAAAAGATCCATCAGCTTGACGACAAGATCCATAATTCAGCTTAATGTGGAATATACGTCATCATTATACGCCTTTGTTATTGTAAGAGGTTAGCGACCCCTGGTGTGGAAAATTCCTGCATATTGTACCTTTAAATGATTATTAGGCTGCATAGATTAGGTCAGCCAGAACCGGGGACACTTCCTATAACACCCGATGTACTGGTTACATCATAAGAAGAATGGCATCTATGCAAATGTTAGTCTTTCTGTTTATTACGAGGTTTACTAACGTCAGCCGGATCCGGGCCGTATCCAGATTAGATGGTGGACCTGCGCCTAGACACGACCACAACGCATCCCTTTAGTGCCAACCTCATCAGCCCTGTGAAGGCCTCATCGACACGACAGCCATCGGCACTGATCCTCAACAAACTCGTCTCGATACTGGCGTGATGACTCTGACCTCCAACCAGATGAACTGGATAAATATTGTGAAAGTTCTGATCCCATCTGACTTCTGACCTGTAATGCTGCCTGAATCATAATCATACACTGTTCGTTCGTTGGCCAGAGGAGAACTGAGCGACTGAGCCTGGGTTCTCCCAAGATTTTTTTCTCCATTCTGTCACTGATGGAGTTTTGGTTCCTTGCCAATGTTGCCTTGGCTTTTGGCTTGCTTATTTGGGGACATTTAATATTCAACAATATTATTGATCTGCCTTACTTAAGGTGGACGATGACAATTTTCTTCTAGAAACAAACTTTGTTGCATTATTTTTATGTTATCATTGTGAAGCTGCTTTGATAAAATTTGTATTGTAAAAAGTGCTACATAAATAAAGGTGACTGGACTTGACTTTACTTTGACAGAAAAGGTAGATTTGAGGTCGGCCTATAATTGACTAGTTCTGTAGGATCAAGTTGCGGTTTTTTAAATAGTGGTTAAATTACAGCCAGCTTAAAATTTTTTGGTATGTATCTTAATGACAAAGATTAATGAATGAACCAACAACTAGGACTTTATCTGCGACCAGTACTAACTTCTTTGATAAAGTCTGTATGGTGCCCTGGTGGCCTGTATACAGTAGCCAGCACAAATTTTAAACGTGATTTATCATTTACACTAGATAATGGTACATTGAGCACCCACACTTCAAAAGATTTATATTTAAAACAAGACTTCTCAGTAATTCTGAAGATATTACTATAAATTACAGCAACACCTCCCCTTTTGCCTTTCAGACGAGGCTCATGCTTATAACAGTAATCTTGGCAGGTGCACTCATTTAAAGTACTGTGATCATCTGGTTTAAAACAGGTTTCTGTCAAACACAGCACATCTAGGTTATAATCTGTAATCATATCATTAACAATAAGTGCTTTTGAAGTAAGGGATCAAATATTCAGCAACCCAAGCTTTATCATTTGTTCATTTGTATTATATCTGTTTTTTATTTGTTGAACATCAATCAAATTTGTACCCTTAGATGGGTTTGGGAGTTTTTTGTATTTCCTAATTTGGGGAACAGACACAGTGTCTATGTAATGATATCTAGGTGAAAGAGGCTTTATGTGATGGGATTTATCTGACCTTGGTGACGTGAGACAGCTAGCAGACGGTCGGGTTAGCCAGTTTGTCTGCTTCCTGACCTGAGCCCCAGATTGTCATATTTGAGCTCTAAGACTATGTGCCATATTACTAGAGAGAAGATCAGCACCATCCCAGGTGAATCATAATCTAAGAGAATTTACGATTAGGATTAGCCATCACTTTTAAATTTGCTTTGATGTCAGGCGCTCTGGCTCCCGGCAAACATGTGGTGGCTGATGTCTCCATTTTCACATTCCGTGTAATAGAATCGCCAATAACTAGGGCACTTTCAACAGGATTCTCAGTGGGTGTTTCACTGAGTGGGGAGAATCTATTAGTTATGGTTATCGGAACAGAAGAGTGGTTTTTTGTCCCGCGACTACAGCGTCTCATGGTCACCCAATTGCCCTGCTGCACGGGCTCTACAGCCGGAACCGAACAATGTACAGAGTTTACTTAGCTAGTCACATCCAAAGCAGTATCTAAAGCCCTTGCACTCTTACTATCCACGATTAAAGTTTGGATGCGTGTCTCTGGTTCTAAAATCTTCTCCGTCAGCCTGACAATCTCCCTGCATTTATCACATGTAAATCCTGTGCTGACAGAGAAGGCTATGCTATACATGTTACATGAAGTGCAAGTCACAATAAGAGGAGATGATGACATGACTCACCGTGTTGTTTGACTGATCCTACCTTTTGAAAAAAAAAGGCTGCAAGCACGGATGGCAGGTTAACAGGCTAGCGAGATACTAGCGTGTTGTAGGGGTTGAACGATTTCAGATTTTTTGAAGTCGACTGTTATGACATCAAAGTCGAGTCGACGTCGACTAGTCGCTGACGTCATTCATAAAAACACAAGAGATGAGACTGCTTTGCAACATGCCACGATTTGCAATTTATTAGCAGAAAATGATACAGATGCTGACAGACAGCTCATAATGGGGCCGTTTACACCTGGACACTTCATGCGTTTTCTCAGATCGGATAGCTATCTGATTTATCAAAACGATTCCATTTACACCTGGTCATATAAATGTGTTTTCGCAAAACGGATATAAATCCGATCTTCAAACAACGCGCTATATGCAGATTTAACCCTCTGAGGTCGGCTATCGCGCCGGCGCGATAGTCTCGCTTTTTTTCTTATCAGTGCAAAAGAGACTCAAAATACTCTGTTGATTTCGATTTTACATATTTGTGTTATACATCATTCGATCCTGTTAAGTGTCCATTTTTTTTGTGTATACTCACAATATAAACAAAGTATTGTGCTTTTAGTCAAATAAAGAAAAATAAACATGATGCTAGTTTTGCCTTCTCTCTGTCAGTGAAGTCCATTCTGAAACGCGTCCGAAAATTAACTGTAATTCCGCGAATACTTGTCATACAGGCACGAGTGTTTTTCCATAATGAAGCTTGAACTCTCTTCTTTTAAATGAATTAATTTATATAAAAAAACAAATATTCTCAGTTTATGTAATCTGTATGAAAAGAGAGAGATGTCAGTATTTTTCTTTCCAGCTCATTATACCTGATTACGCGTTAATGTGCCACGCCCACGGAGAGCGCGCGGTATTCAAACGCAAATGATCTAAGGCAAGCCATGCAAACATGCCAACGCCCACCAGCTGGATTATAAAACACGTAATGTTTACAAAAGTTTCTTACTACCGCTGTGAACACAGCGTATCCCTACGTTGTGAGGAATAATACTATCTAATAACCCTGGAAAATGTACCAGAAGTGCTGGTAGTTTCATTTCGAGGAGCAACGGATCCAACTGATGTAGTAAGTCATTTATTCTTAAGTGCTTTGTTCTAATCGCGATATTGAATAGTGTCTATAAACCGCAAAAAGACTGTTTAAATATGAATTGCGTGTCTGTGTGTAGGCTAAATGATGAATGAACGGCATGCAGGCGCGCGCGCTTTGTTTACTACAGTTATACAGCGCGTGTCTGTGCCGTTCATTCACTCTCGCACCTACATTAGTAAACGTTATGTTTACATGAACACATCCAAACTATATTGCTATAGCGTACTAAGATGAGTAAAAATAGACTGAAATATGTTGAAATAAAATGTCTGTATAAGCAACAAACTGCAAATTAACATGTATATGCTAATATATAATACACAATATGTTACAGACTAAATATGAATGTTTAGACAAGATTTTGTGATTAGGTTTGGATAGATTATAAAGCAGTGGTCTCCAACATGGTGCCCGCGGGCACCTGGTAGCCCGCATGGAGTCTCTGAGTCGCCCGCCGAGCACGTTCTATAAATAACCTGAATTGTAATCTTTCATTTAGTTTTTTTGTATTATTTATGATGATGGCATAAAATTAGAAAATAACTAATGGTAACATTTCATATACCATTAAAACATAATAAAATAATTTAAAATATTTTGAATCTGCACGTTTAAAAAAAAAAAACGTAACGTAACTTCTGTGAGTTGAGGCGGTCGCGGGCAGACGGTACATACATAAGATAAATTTAACTATAAAAAAGAAAAAAAGATTAATTATGGCTGATGATGCAGGTCATGCAAAAAAGAAGAAGACTTATTATTTTAACGAGGAGTGGGAGACAGAATTCCTCTTCACTAACGTTAAAGATAAAGCTGTATGCCTCATCTGTGGAGCTAGCATTGCGGTTGCCAATAGTCTATGACAGGGGTCTCCAACACGTCGCTCGCGAGCTACCAGTAGCTCTTGGCCTGATTGGAGGTAGCTCACCAAGGGGGTGTTCACATATCGCGTCTTTTGCGCGCTCAAGTTCGTTATTTCAAATGTAGGAAGCTCATAATTGAAGCGACGCGCTCATTTTTTCCAGGCGCAGTGAGATGAAAAATCCATTAGCTACTAAAACTTCTTTGTCATTGTGGAGAGCGCAGTGCATGGTTGCATAGCAACGACAGAAGCCACGGGAAAATCGGATCGAATTTTACTATTAATAATGAAAGATAAGGTAATGTGCATTGTGAACGTCAGTAATTCATCTTTTTTGACTCATTCTTTTTATAAAAATGATTTAAATGCTGAAATATGCGAGCTTTTTATAAATCTTTTTTTTTGTCAAAACTTTATTTGAACTTGTAGGCTACATGTTAGTAGATAACATGTCGCAAGACACTCCTTTAAAATCTGGCCATCATTTTTAATGTTGTTATTTTGTTTATGTGCAAAATGAATTCTAATTATATTTGTTATTTGCTGGTTTTCGACATAAACCTTGGTGAATTGATTTTATTGTGTAGTATTAGTACTTTTTGAACAGGATTCTGTGATAACCGTGATCATTTTGGTGACTATAATCATGAAATGAAATTTTCATGCCGTTTCATCTCTAGTTAAGATGCACTATAAAATCAACAATAATTATGTGTTTTTACAGTATAATATGCAAAGTACAATTTTCTTTAAAAAAATTAATCTCTGATTCTGTTCTTTTCTCTGACATTTAAGGGTGACATATATAGGCCTACAAAAACTCTTTTAGGTCTAAAACAGTTTAGATAGTTGTTAATATGAGAGTTATGAGACATTATTTAAAAGATTTAAGTATTGTATTAGCTTACATGAGTAGCTCTCGGCCACTATCTTTTTTAAAAAGTAGCTCTCAAATGAAAAAAGGTTGGAGACCCCTGTTATAAAGTTTTGACTGTAAAAAAAGACTACTGTCACATTAAATAGGTAAGCTTTTGTTCACCAATTTCTGCTCATAGTTAAATATACTATAGTATGATGTTTTGTCAAAAATAAAGTAGGTATATTGAATTATCAACTAAGATGTTATTATAGTGTTTGTTCCAATATTCAAACTAATGAATCCTTACCTTTTTTAATACGTATGATAAAATGTATACTTTTTACAAAGAAATACACTTGAAATATTGTTAAAATTGTAATTGTTGTTGTAATTGTAACCTATTTGTAATTGGTTACAATTTCTAATTGTAAAATATGTATATATAGATAATTTCTTTTGTCCTTCCATTCTTTGGGATCCTGTGACACACCTGTGTGAAAGGGCTAATTAATATGCAGCTCATTATGTATGTGGCTCATTATCCGGCCTTTGTCTTCTCAGGTGTGAACACGCCTCCACGCATATTGCCTTTCCAAACAAAAGGTGTCTTATAAAATTTAAATCAATGTATTGTTTTGTGTAAATGATTAGGCAGGATGATTTTCAGATCATTTTGAAGCAAAAATTCTAGGCAACAACACTCATTAGTCAAAAGTCTTGTGGACACATATTTAGTATGTGTTTTGTGGCCTTATTTCAGACACTTTAAGTTTTAGTTTTTTCAATAACCATGCATAAACAATATTCTCTAAAAAATACAAACATGTACATACATGTTGCTCACATATTACGGTAGCCCCGTTTGTGCTATATAGAGTGAATTTACACCTTTTCCATTAACATGTTTATAAATAACTAAAAAAAGCACAAGTGTCAGAACACCTCCAGGACCCAGAAAACCCCTCAGACCCCAGGGGGTTAATGGAGTTTACGTCACCGAAAGCAACAGTAATGAGCTGCATTTTATTGATCATCCGCTAATTTCAAAATCAAAGACCGCAATAAGAGAGAGCGGCAACAGCACTGGTAAGATCATTTTGTTTCTTTACTTATAACGAAGATGATTGTGTGTTAAGCGTTTGCGACTTACTTTCACTTTGATTTGCGATAGTTTGCACATTGGCTTGATGAATAGATGCTCATCTGCGGTTATGCGTGTTGTCATAGCTTCGTCATATAATGAATATAACATGACATATAGCCTATAACACGCTCTCACACGTTTATTTTTAGCATTGTTGGGAGGAGTCCAATTTACATATGTGGTTTCAACAACCAGAGGTAAATGGAAGGAGGCCTTCACAGGGGAGAGACTAGTGACACTTCAGGACTTCAGCATACAGAGTGAACAGCAACGGTCCTAGTACTGAGCCTTGTGGTACGCCATACTGAACTTTTGATCTATAAGACATCTCTTAATTTACTGCTACAAACTGATAACGGTCAGATAAATATGATTTAAACCATGCTAGTGCAATTCCACTAATGCCAACATAGTTTTCTAGTCTATTTAAAAGAATGTTGTGGTCAATGGTGTCAAATGCAGCACTAAGATCGAGTAGCACAAATAGAGAGATACAACCACGATCGGATGATAAGAGCAAATCATTTGTGACTCTAATGAGAGCTGTCTCAGTACTATGATACGGTCTAAATCCGGACTGAAAATCCTCACAGACACCATTTCTTTCTAAAAAGGAACATAGTTGTGAGGATACTGCTTTTTCTAGTATCTTTGACAGAAAAGGTAGATTCGAGATCGGCCTGTAATTGACTAATTCTGTAGGATCAAGTTGCGTTTTTTTAACATGCGGTTTGATCATAGCCAGCTTAAAGGTTTCCGGTACGTATCCTAATGACAATGATGAATTAATGATATTAAGAAGAGGATCTATGACCTCTGGAAGCATCTCTTTCAGTAGTTTAGTCGGTATAGGGTCTAACATGTTGTCGATTTAGATGATTTAACGAGTTTATAAAATTCACCCTCTCCTATAGCAATGAATGAATCGAATTTTTCGTCAGTGAGACTACACTGCACTGTCTGATGCGATACTGTAGTAGACGGCTGCATAGTTATAATTTTCTCCCTGATATTATCAATCTTATAAGTGAAGAAGATCATAAAGTCATTCCTGCTGTGCTGCTTGCAAACTTCTGGGCTTGAAACTTTATTTTTCGTTAGTTTAGCCAGTTTCAAATAAATACCTAGGGTTTTGTTTATTTTCTTCTAATAGGGTTGAAAAATAAGTTGTGCTCAACAATACATGTGATACGTCTCACCTTACAAGAAATGTGGGAGCAAAATGGCTAAACATAAAAATATTTAAATTTCTTAATAATTATCTTTGCAAGCAATGACTGTTTTTTAGTTCAGTCAAGCTTTCTTTTTGACATTTATAATTAGCATCAAACAATATAATTCTTAGTCACAGTAATAAAAAATGCTGATTAAAAGATAAGATTAAGAAATAATTGCAGAAGTACAAGCATCTCGTGTTTTTCTCCTGAAGCCGTATGAGATCTGCATGTGAAGAAAAGAGCGGATCTTAATGGGAAATGGGAATCACATGACGGTTGTGTCAGTTCCTCACACAAATCTATCGTTTGGCTCAGGAATAGGCCTACTTCGAACATTTGAACTTTTTGAATATCTGCCTGTTGTATCCTGTGATGGCTTGGGTTACCAATAGTAGAATCCTGCAATACGATTTCTAGACCCTTGTGTTTTTGTGATAGCGCCACCAATGAAACGAATACATGCACAGAAAATAACTTCAGCGTGGAAAAATTAGCTCTTTCTTTCCAAGAATTTAAAACCTGAATGTGGCTCATATATTGAAACAAATTAGGCTCAATATTTCAAGAGGGTTATCAATAGAATGTTTTGGGTTAGGAGAATATGTTAATTACATTTAAATAATTAACAGTCTTTTCTGAATATCAATAAACCAATACAGTACTGAATAAGTGGTGTAAAATAATATCAACAATAACAAAAACTAGGTTCCTAGAAATGCGGTGCTGAAACTGATCAGGATTTTCACTTTTCCTGTTTCTATACTTCAGTTCAGAGACTAGAACCTGTTTCTGATGACTGACTGTGGATCAGAATTATATATTGTTTGTTTATCTCGAGATAAGTTTGCAATGGCTACTTACCCTGAAAGTTTCCTCAGTTTATGAATCCTGTCATCATCTTGTTCCCTTTGATGCAGTTTTACATGAACTTCACTTGAGTCTGTTTTTCTCTGATGAGCTGAAAAAGATTTTACATAAAAAGGGGATTACATCAATTCAGTCTCACTGTTATCACGCCAGTCAAACGACTGGAACTATTAATCGTCATCAAAGCCTTGACTTTTCCTCGCGGTGAAGATTAAATATGATTTCTGATGAACTCAGAGCCGCTTTAACTCTGAGATTCGCTGTTTCTTTGTTTGCAGAAACTTCACAACAACATAAAACAACAACAAACAACTGAAGCACAAGTGGAAACAGTGGTTGTGTGTGTTTGTTTGAAATCTTTTGTCACCTCATGATTTTAGATGTATGATCCAGTGCAGAAACGCTATTTTCTCAAAATGGCAGAAATAACGGGAGCGAAAACATCCCGACGGGAAGCGGATTCCGCGATTCTACTATGACGAAGGATCATCTTTAATATTCATAAAGCAGGTCTTCACCATTGGACGGCGACCAGTCAACGTCATAATATCCTTATTAATATTTAAGAGATAAGCCTTCAGCATTGCGTCAATATTTATGAGCGACTATTCTTATTTAGGTTAGCATAACGTCACAATGAGCTAATTATTATTATTCATGAGCTCATCCCTCGCTGTAGTAAGAATCATAATTAGGCGAACGGGAAGAACATCAGCTCCCAAAACTTTTTTAGATGAAGATTGAGTTCGTGAAATGAATACTGAAATGAACAAGTGAATGCAAAATGGTTTAGTTTATACCTTTATTTACTTGATTTTGGTTGAATCCAGTACATTTGTGCAATTAAACAGATCAGTATAAAGAGAAATAAAAGAGATTAATATGAGATGATCAGACTCAGTACACTCATGCTGTCACAGATGATTTAATGATATATTCACATCATATTCTACTTCATAGCTGTTGAGATATGACATCATGAACTTGAGACAAGAAATATATTTAGAGCATAAAAAATCATGACTGGTTTATTTCTTGAGGAAAGTAAGCAGAAAGTCTGTGTCGATTCAATGCGTTTATTCACACAAACCCTTTTTATCCAGACGATTTCATCATTATATTGGTGTTATCACGATGACATCACATAATCAATCACACATATCTCACACAATCAAATCTGGCTTGGGATGTGTGTGTGACGTCTGTGTGTGTGTGTAAGGCAATATGTGATTTATCTAATCAAATCACGCACTCATACACTCACACACTCACACTCGCACACTCACACTTGCACACACACACACACACAGCAGATCTTCTGGTCTCGTGTCACTGTTGTGTGTGTCAAACGCAGGTGTTCGGCCCATCTGACGTCTGTCCGTTATCGGCCCTTGTTCTTCTTTGAGTTTCCCTGCAGGAGTCCAGCAGATGAAAGCTTAGATTTCACTCAAGATCTCGTTCAGAAACATAATTTTAGAAATTTTAGCAATAGTTCACACCCTTTTTTCCCAACATTTTCCCACTTCAAAAAGTACAATCAGACAAAAGTAACTTCTGTTGACCATATTTGACGAGCTCCATAGATCAATGTTCATACAACACAGAGTCTGATCAACACTAACTCAACACCGAATCTGATCAACACTAACCCAACACCGAGTCTGATCAACACAGAGTCTGATCAACACAGAGTCTGATCAACACAGAGTCGATCAACACAGAGTCTGATCAACACAGAGTCTGATCAACACAGAGTCTGATCAACACTAACTCAACACGAGTCTGATCAACACTAACTCAACACCGAGTCTGATCAAAAACTAACTCAACACAGAGTCTGACCAACACTAACACAACACCGAGTCTGACCAACACTAACTCAACACCGAGTCTGATCAACATAGAGTCTGATCAACACCAACTCAACACCAAGTCTGATCAACACCGAGTCTGATCAACACTAACTCAACACCGAATCTGATCAACACTAACTCAACACCGAGTCTGATCAACACCAAGTCTGATCAACACTAACTCAACACCGAGTCTGACCAACACTAACTCAACACCGAGTCTGATCAACACCGAGTCTGACCAACACTAACTCAACATCGAGTCTGATCAACACAGAGTCTGATCAACACTAACTCAACACAGAGTCTGATCAGCACTAACTCAACACCGAGTCTGACCAACACAGAGTCTGATCAACACTAACTCAACACAGAGTCTGATCAGCACTAACTCAACACCGAGTCTGACCAACACAGAGTCTGATCAACACTAACTCAACACCAAGTCTAATCAACACTAACTCAACACAGAGTCTGATCAACACTAACCCAACACCGAATCTGATCAACACAGAGTCTGATCAACACTAACTCAACACAGAGTCTGATCAACACTAACTCAACACAGAGTCTGATCAACACTAACTCAACACAGAGTCTGATCAACACCGAGTCTGATCAACACTAACCCAACACTCAACACTAACTGTTGATCAGACTCTGTGTTGATCTAGTGTTGATCAGACTCTTTGTTGATCTAGTGTTGATCAGACTCTGTTGATCAGACTCTGTGTTGATCAGACTCTGTTGATCAGACTCTGTGTTGATCAGACTCTGTGTTGAGTTAGTGTTGATCAGTCTCGGTGTTGAGTTAGTGTTGATTAGACTGTGTTGAGTTTGTTGATCAGACTCGGTGTTGAGTTAGTGTTGATCAGACTGTGTTGAGTTAGTGTTGATCAGACTCTGTGTTGATCAGACTCTGTGTTGAGTTAGTGTTGATCAGACTTGGTGTTGAGTTAGTGTTGATCAGACTCTGTGTTGATCAGACTCTGTGTTGAGTTAGTGTTGATCAGACTCGGTGTTGAGTTAGTGTTGATCAGATTCGGTGTTGAGTTAGTGTTGATCAGACTCTGTGTTGAGTTAGTGTTGATCAGACTCAGTGTTGATCAGACTCTGTGTTGAGTTAGTGTTGATCAGACTCGGTGTTGAGTTAGTGTTGATCAGATTCGGTGTTGAGTTAGTGTTGATCAGACTCTGTGTTGAGTTAGTGTTGATCAGACTCAGTGTTGATCAGACTCTGTGTTGAGTTAGTGTTGATCAGACTCGGTGTTGAGTTAGTGTTGATCAGTCTCGGTGTTGAGTTACTGTTGATTAGACTGTGTTGAGTTTGTTGATCAGACTCGGTGTTGAGTTAGTGTTGATCAGACTGTGTTGAGTTAGTGTTGATCAGACTCTGTGTTGATCAGACTCTGTGTTGAGTTAGTGTTGATCAGACTCGGTGTTGATCAGACTCGGTGTTGAGTTAGTGTTGATCAGACTCTGTGTTGAGTTAGTGTTGATCAGACTCTGTGTTGATCAGACTCTGTGTTGAGTTAGTGTTGATCAGACTCTGTGTTGAGTTAGTGTTGATCAGACTCGGTGTTGAGTTAGTGTTGATCAGGTTCGGTGTTGAGTTAGTGTTGATCAGGTTCGGTGTTGAGTTAGTGTTGATCAGACTCTGTGTTGAGTTAGTGTTGATCAGACTCAGTGTTGATCAGACTCTGTGTTGAGTTAGTGTTGATCAGACTCGGTGTTGAGTTAGTGTTGATCAGATTCGGTGTTGAGTTAGTGTTAATCAGATTCGGTGTTAGGTTAGTGTTAATCAGATTTGGTGTTAGGTTAGTGTTGATCAGACTCTGTGTTGAGTTAGTGTTGATTAGACTTGGTGTTGAGTTAGTGTTGATCCGACTCTGTGTTGATCAGACTCTATGTTGATCAGACTCACTGTTGATCAGACTCACTGTTGATCAGACTCTGTGTTGATCAGACTCTGTGTTGATCAGACTCTGTGTTGATCAGACTCACTGTTGATCAGACTCACTGTTGATCAGACTCTGTGTTGATCAGACTCTGTGTTGATCAGACTCTGTGTTGATCAGACTCACTGTTGATCAGACTCACTGTTGATCAGACTCTGTGTTGATCAGACTCTGTGTTGATCAGACTCTGTGTTGATCAGACTCACTGTTGATCAGACTCTGTGTTGATCAGACTCTGTGTTGATCAGACTCTGTGTTGAGTTAGTGTTGATCAGACTCCGTGTTGGTCAGACTCGGTGTTGAGTTAGTGTTGATCAGACTCTGTGTTGAGTTAGTGTTGATCAGACTCGGTGTTGAGTTAGTGTTGATCAGATTCGATGTTATGTTAGTGTTGATCAGATTAGGTGTTGATTAGACTCGGTGTTGAGTTAGTGTTGATCAGACTCGGTGTTGAGTTAGTGTGGTTAGTGTGGTTACACAAAAAAAAGTAACAAAAAAAGTAACAAAAAAAATGGTAACTTAACATTAGTTCTGTGTTATTTGCAACATAAAAATAACCACAATTTAAACCACACGAGTCTGATCAACACTGAGTCTGATCAACACCGAGTCTTGTAACAAACATCTGAAGTGTGAGGCGCCTGACCTTGGAGGCGTGCTTGAGCGTGTCAATCTCGTCGCGCTGCTTGCTGAGCGTGTCATTCATGCTGCACAGGTGGTCACTCATCATGCTCAGCTGATCTTCGTAGCTCCTCTTCGTGGTGCTGAGCTCATCCTGATCAACACACCAAAAGAGACACGTCACCAAAACTAGACTTCAGAAGGACTGACTTAGCCAAGCACTTCTGTTAGTACCTGTAGACGAGTGATGTTCTGGTTAGCCAGCTTCAGTTCCTCCGTCAAAGTCTCACGTGATTTTTCTGCGATGGTGAGACGTTTGGCAACAGCTCGACACTGAAAGAGAAAACAATGACATGCAATTCCCGATATTTTTCCAGATATTTAAGCATTTCCCCATAATTGGTATCGGTTTTGTAATATCGGATTCACCGTTTTGAGAATTGCACGCAAAACCGCCATTAAACCACAGTATCTGACGGGAGACGAGTCAACAACGGTGTTCAAAGGTAAAATAACTTGCATCCCTTAATTATAAACTTTATTTAATATAACAGCCAATAATGCACAAATGAGATAAGCATTTATGTAACATATCATATTTGTGCATATGTAGTTTAAACTTGGCGCTAAAAAAATAGAGACGAACTCACGGAGTCACGTAATCCGCCAAGTCCTGTGTCAATAAAGACGTAACTTTACATTAATTAAATAAAACGGCCATGAATGAATGCATTTTTGAAAAAAAAAAGTGCTGAATTTAATTTTCTCTATGTTGTCTGCTCATCAGTCTCGTGAAGTCACGTTTATAGAGCCGTTCACTCACCGGGTTTATGTTTCAGCATGGCCACCTTATGCAGCTTTTAACACGACCCACTTTTTTAAAACTCCTTAAATTCTATTAACATCTACTATATTACTTTTATTTTGCTAAAAAACATAAATTATTACAACTCTGTGGGAATTAATTATTATCTTCGCGAGAGACGTTCTTCGTAAATACACAGCATACAGTCAGGTATTTCATAATCTAGACCAACAAAAACATGATTAATAATTCTGATAACATGCCCGATGAAATAGACTCGGTAACTGCGATAATGTATTCACGGTTTTGTTTATTTTTCTGACAATGTTTGCTGATCCAGCGAATATTCCAGCATTTTCCATTCTCTTCACTCTTTAGCCAATCAACCAACACATAAACCTTTAAAAACTGTACTTTAAAACAAATGCTTATATTTATGGGGAGTTGATAGACTCTACTGTCATTTATTTATGTTCTCTATTTGTTGTTATAAATAATAAGATGCAAAAAATGACAGCAGTAATGTTATTTTATTCAGGCGGTTTAGAATGTTTTATGCTTTTTTAATTTGTTTGAATTATTTATACATGCTATATTCATTACCTGTTTGTAAACCTAAAAAAAGACACTTTAGTGACAGTGCACTATATATATATATAAATATATATATATATATATATATATATATATATATATATATATATACACACATCTCTCACTCACTCACACTCTTTCAGACTCTATTTATTGATGTAGAAGTGTGTTTTGTTTTTTATGTAAGGAGGCAGTGAAATTACAAAAATTACATTATTAAAAAGTGTTAAATAAAACAATAAATATATATATATATATATATATATCGGGCACATAAACATGCAAATAATTGGTATTGTATCGGTAATAAAACAAATCAATATCGGTCGATCTCTGAATGTAATGATCGCTTATACCATGTAAAATTCTTCTTCTTTCAAAAAGCATCATGTATTTAAATGTTTATTGTGGCATGACTGGATGCTTCGTCACTCTTCAGTGCACAAGCAAACACTTCCAGAACATTTACACTAAACTAAGATCCACTAAGGTTCATCTGGTCAGGGGGGTTTTCAGCGGGTCTGAATATGCAGTGAAAGAATCAGTCACGCAGCAGACAGCATGTGCTTCTGACTCACTGCACTACTGCTGAAACACTCACAAACACCACAGCCGTACAAAACGCTCCATGCTCACAATAAATATATCATTAGTTCAGATATTATATAGCTATAGTCAACTACTGTATACAGGCCACCAGGACCTGGGTTCTCCCAAGGTTTTTTTTCTCCATTCTGTCACTGATGGAGTTTTGATTCCTTGCCAATGTTGCCTTGGCTTTTGGCTTGCTTAGTTGGGGACATTTATTATTCAACAATAGTATTGATCTGCCTTAAGGTGGACGATGATGCAATTTTTTCTAGAAACAAACTTTGTTGTATTATTTTCATGTTACCACTGTGAAGCTGCTTTGATACAATCTGTACTGTAAAAAGCACTATATAAATAAAGGTGACTTGACTGTAGTGTGTTGAGTACAGTGGTGCATTGAGCACTGAAAGTGTTAAGTACTGTGGTGTGTTGAGTACTGTGGTGTGTTGAGTGCTGTGGTGCGTTGAGTACTGTGATGCACTGAGCGTGTTGAGTACTGTAGTATGTTGAGTACTGAGAGTGTTGAGTACTGAGAGTGTTGAGTACTGTGGTGTGTTGAGTACTGAGCGTGTTGAATACTGTGGTGTGAGTACTGTAGTATGTTGAGTACTGAGCGTGTTGAGTACTGTGGTGCGTTAAGTAATGTAGTATGTTGAGTACTGTGGTGCGTTGAGTACTGCGGTGCGTTGAGCACTGTGGTGTGTAGAGTACTGTGGTGTGTTGAGTACTGTGGTGAGTTGAGTACTGAGGTGCGTCGAGTACTGTGGTGCGTTGAGTGGTATGGTGTGTTGAGTACAGTGGTGAGTTGAGTACTGGGATGCGTTGATTACTGTGGTGCATTGAGTACTGTGGTGTGTTGAGTACTGTGGTGCATTGAGTACTGAGCGTGTTGAGTAAAGTAGTATGTTGAATACTGTGGTGTGTTGAGTACTGTGGTGCATTGAGTACTGAGCGTGTTGAGTAATGTAGCATGTTGAGTACTGTGGTGTGTTGAGGGCTGTGGTGTGTTGAGTATTGAGCGTGTTGAGTAATGTAGTATGTTGAATACTGTGGTGTGTTGAGGGCTGTGGTGTGTTGAGTATTGAGCGTGTTGAGTAATGTAGTATGTTGAGTACTGTGGTGTGTTGAGGGCTGTGGTGTGTTGAGTATTGAGCGTGTTGAGTAATGTAGTATGTTGAATACTGTGGTGTGTTGAGTACTGAGCGTCTTGAGTACTGTGGTGCGTTAAGTACTGTTGTATGTTGAATACTGTGGTGCGTTGAGTACTGCGGTGCGTTGAGCACTGTGGTGTGTAGAGTACTGTGGTGAGTTGAGTACTGGGGTGCGTCGAGTACTGTGGTGCGTTGAGTAGTATGGTGTGTTGAGTACAGTGGTGAGTTGAGTACTGGGATGCGTTGATTACTGTGGTGCATTGAGTACTGTGGTGAGTTGAGTACTGGGGTGCGTTGAGTACTGGGGATGTGTTGAGTAGTATGGTGAGTTGAGTACTGGGGTGCGTTGAGTACTGGGCGTGTTGAGTAATGTAGTATGTTGAATACTGTGGTGTGTTGAGTACTGTGGTGCATTGAGTACTGAGCGTGTTGAGTAATGTAGCATGTTGAGTACTGTGGTGTGTTGAGGGCTGTGGTGTGTTGAGTACTGAGCGTGTTGAGTAATGTAGTATGTTGAATACTGTGGTGTGTTGAGTACTGAGCGTGTTGAGTACTGTGGTGTGTTGAGTAATGTAGTATGTTGAATACTGTGGTGTGTTGAGTACTGTGGTGCATTGAGTACTGAGCGTGTTGAGTAATGTAGCATGTTGAGTACTTTGGTGTGTTGAGGGCTGTGGTGTGTTGAGTACTGAGCGTGTTGAGTAATGTAGTATGTTGAATACTGTGGTGTGTTGAGTACTGAGCGTGTTGAGTACTGTAGTGCGTTGAGTACTGTGGTGTGTTGAGTACTGTAGTGCGTTAAGTACTGTGGTTCGTTAAGTACTGTAGTATGTTGAGTACTGTGGTGCGTTGAGTACTGTGGTGAGTTGAGTACTGGGGTGTGTTGAGTAGTACGGTGTGTTGAGTACAGTGGTGATTTGAGTACTGGGGTGCGTTGAGTACTGAGTGTGTTGAGTAATGTAGTATGTTGAATACTGTGGTGTGTTGAGTACTGTGGTGCATTGAGTACTGAGCGTGTTGAGTAATGTAGTGCGTTGAGTAATAATAATAATAATAATAATAATACTACATTTAATTTTTAGGTGCCTTTCAGACCACCCAAGGTCACCTTACAACAACAACAAAAAATAGAAATAAAAAAATAGTATTAGCTAATTAAAAAAAAAATAAAAATAATAATAATTAAAACATTTAGCAGGCTAATACTGATGGGGGAGGAGGGAAGGTGCTTAAAGTTTATAAGCTGACTTAAAAAGATGAGTTTTGATAGTGGTTTTGAACTGTGAAATGGAGTCTATGGTAGGAATATGAGGGGGAAGAGAATTCCAAAAGTTTTGGTGCAGCATGGGAGAAGGCCCTTGCTCCCATTGTGGACAGTCTGATGTCTGGGGTTGCCAGTAATCCTGCTGATGATGAACGGAGTGAGCACATGAGTACGCAAGTCTGTAGTAGTTCTGTGATATATGAGGGGGCGAGGTTGTGCAGAGCTTTGAATGTCATTAACAAGACCTTGAAGTTGATTCGTTGTGATATGGGGAGACAGTGTAGTTGAATCAGCAGCGGTGTGACATGATCCGTAGACTTGGTACGGGTAATGATGCATGCAGCTGAGTTTTGGAGAAGTTGGAGCCGGTGGAGTAATTTATTGGGGATTCCTTGCAGGACCGCATTACAATAGTCGATCCGAGAGGTCACCAAGTTGTTGACAAGAACTTCAGTGGAGTGTTGCGAAAGTGAGGGACGCAGTCTGGAGATGCTTCTGAGATGAAAATAAGCCGTTCGACAGACATTATTGATGTGGTTGGAAAATGAAAGGGTACTGTCCAAAATAACTCCAAGGCTCTTTACCTGTTTAGAAACTGGTATGACATCCTCCCCAATGAAGACTGATGAAAGGTTGGATTTTAAGAGTGTGGATGGAGTGCCAATGAGCAGTATCTCTGTTTTGTTACTGTTTAGTTGGAGATAATTGTTAGTCATGCATGCCTGGATATCGTGAATACAGGTGGTGAGGGTGTTTAAGGGAAGTGTGGCAGTGGGCTTGGTAGATACATAAAGCTGTGTGTCATCTGCATATGAGTGAAAGTGAATGCCATGATGTCTGAAAATATTGCCTAATGGAAGAAGGTAGATGATAAATAAAAGTGGCCCCAATACTGACCCCTGTGGAACTCCATGTTGAGAGTGCTGAGCTCTCTGACTGGTGGTCTTCAATTTTGACAAAATATCTCCGGGCTGTCAGGTAATGCGCAAACCACTTAAGGGCAGTACCACAGACTCCTATACTTTCAAGCCGCTCAAGCAACAGTTGGTGAGATATTGTGTCAAAGGCGGCACTGAGGTCTAGGAGAATGAGGATGGATAGTAGGCCAGCATCAGCTGCATGGAGAAGATCATTAGTGATCTTGACAAGGGCTGTCTCGGTACTGTGATGTGAACGAAACCCAGATTGAAATTGTTCAAGAAGATTATTCTCATGGAGGTAAGTCTGGAGTTGGATTGCAACCGCTCTCTCGAGTATTTTGGAAATGAAGGGCAGGTTTAATATAGGACGATAATTATTAAGGTTATTACAGTCCAGTCCTGTTTTTTTTCAATGTGGGTCTGACTATCATTGATAATAAGTTGTAATAAGATCATTGATCAGAAGGCCTTTGTTGGAGATGGAACGGACGTTGTAGAGGGCAAACTTGTGGAAAGTGTTACACGATTTTGTGACGAATTTTGCCAGTGGAGTTAGCACACTAACACGCCGATCGAAAACTTTCTTCTTCCGAGCTCGTGGCCCAGCAGTCCAAAATGAACTGATAGACCCAGCCTGTTCCTCGTTCGGAAATGCAGTAGTTTCACCGAGAGCCACGGTGGATGTATTTTGGTCGCCAAGGAAGAGTGTCTCGATGGAATCTGACACTTCTCGGCAATTTAGTTTGCACCGAGGTTCGCAGTAGAGGTGTGAACCTACACTGGTCTCACGGTTCGGTTCGATTACGATTATCATGTCATCGATTCGGTTCAATTCGATATCGCGATGCATTGCGATGCACCGCATCCTCAATTTTCAATATTACTTCAAAAGTGATGTGTGCGTGCGCGCGCGCGCGCGTGTGTGTTCGCCTGTTCGGGAAGTCGCAGTGACAAAAACAGAGACATTCCAGTTTAAGTTTCATGGGACTAAAGCCTGTTTATACCATTAAGAAAATTAAATTCTGTCAAATCAATTTTGTTTTAAAGAAATGTTCATTTAAAAGCAGCGCTCATTCATCAGTGTATAATGTTACCCTGGAGACGCGCGCATCAACCGTCACCGAGTCTGCTGTTGAAGTCGATCATCCATTTATAATCACGCGTAACAACACAATTGTAGTTTGACCATCGGGTGCGGAAGGGTTGCCATCTGTCTCGGTTTGTCCCGATTTATCTTTTAATAACCTGTCCCGGGAAATGTAGGCTATCCACTCTCCATAAAGGCTACGTGAATGTATGTTCAAACCGTGTAGCGCGCGCACAGCAGAGAGGGAGAAAGCGAGACCTTGCGTGTGTGTGCCTCAAGAAGCGCATGTAACTTGCATGCGCATGTAATGTATGTATGTAAATGTATGTAAGAAAGAATGTTTAATTCGCACTCGCGTCTTGCCTCCCTCTGCCAGTGTATGCTACCGGCTACCGCGACAAAGCACATGCGCGATAAATGACGTCAGAAAAGCGTCAGTACATTATAACCGGTTATGGTCTATTACTGAACCGATACCGAATCGTCCTAGTCTGCATCGCGGTGCATCGTAGAAACGATTAATTTCGACACCCCTAGTTCGCAGTCGGTATAGCTCATTAGGTGAGTACTTCAGTGTTTTCTGGGTTGTGATGGTAGAGACCATAGTTGAAAGAATAATCCACAGTGGAGGCTTAAAGTTCACCATGAGTTCAGCTTATATCCGAACTTAATCCGCATAAACTGATCAACAAAGATACTAAAAGAAAAGTTCGAAAAAAAAGGCAGCGGCAGCCAAAGTGCACCAGCGTCCGCCTGTGTCCGCTAGTCATGCGAATAATGATAAAATGAGTACTGTGGTGTGTTGAGTACTGTAGTGCGTTGAGTACTGTGGTGCGTTAAGTACGGTAGTATGTTGAGTACTGTGGTGCGTTGAGTACAGTGGTGAGTTGAGTACTGTGGTGCGTTGAGTACTGGGGTGCGTTGAGTAGTACAGTGTGTTGAGTACTGTGGTGCGTTGAGTACTGGGGTGCGTTGAGTACTAGGGTGCGTTGAGTACAGTGATGCGTTGAGTAATGTGGTGCGTTGAGCACTGTGGTGTGTAGAGTACTGTAGTGTGTTGAGTACTGTGGTGCGTTGAGTACTGTGGTGAGTTGAGTACTGGGATGCGTTGAGTACTGTGGTGCGTTGAGTACTGTGGTGCGTTAAGTACTGTAGTATGTTCAGTACTGTAGTGCGTTGAGTACTGTGGTGCGTTGAGTACTGTGGTGCATTGAATACTGAGCGTGTTGAATACTGTGGTGCGTTGAGTACTGTGCTGGGTTGAGTACTGAGCGTGTTGAGTACTGTGGTGCGTTAAGTACTGTAGTATGTTGAGTACTGTGGTGCGTTGAGTACTGTGGTGCGTTGAGTACTGAGCATGTTGAGTACTGTGGCGCGTTGAGTACTGTGGTGCGTTGAGTACTGTGCTGGGTTGAGTACTGAGCGTGTTGAGTACTGTGGTGCGTTAAGTACTGTAGTATGTTGAGTACTGTGGTGCGTTGAGTACTGTAGTGAGTTGAGTACTGTGGTGCGTTGAGTACTGAGCATGTTGAGTACTGTGGTGCATTGAGTACTGTGGTGCGTTGAGTACTGAGCATGTTGAGTACTGTGGTGCGTTGAGTACTGTGGTGCGTTGAGTACTGTGGTGGGTTGAGTACTGAGCGTGTTGAATACTGTGGTGCGTTGAGTACTGAGCGTGTTGAATACTGTGGTGCATTGAGTACTGAGCGTGTTGAATACTGTGGTGCGTTGAGTACTGAGCGTGTTGAATACTGTGGTGCATTGAGTACTGAGCGTGTTGAATACTGTGGTGCATTGAGTACTGAGCGTGTTGAATACTGTGGTGCATTGAGTACTGAGCGTGTTGAATACTGTGGTGCATTGAGTACTGAGCGTGTTGAATACTGTGGTGCGTTGAGTACTGAGCGTGTTGAATACTGTGGTGCATTGAGTACTGAGCGTGTTGAATACTGTGGTGCATTGAGTACTGAGCGTGTTGAATACTGTGGTGCGTTGAGTACTGTGGTGTGTTGATAATAATTTGTTACATTTATATAGCACTTTTCTGGGTACTCAAAGTGCTTTACATAGAACGGAGAAATCTCCTCAACCACCACCAATGTGCAGCATCCACCTGGATGATGCGACGGCAGCCATACTGCGCCAGAATGCCCACCACACACACCAGCTTATTGGTGAAGAGGAGACAGAGTTATAAGTGTTGAGTACTGTGGTGTGTTGAGTACTGACCTCAGCGTGGAAGTGGACGGCTTTGCTGTCACAAATCTGCAGTTGAGAAGTCAGATCTGAAACGCGGCTCATGTAATGAGTTTTGATCAGATGCTCACGAGATTCCTGATCTGCAGCCTACGGTACACAAACATCATCATCATCAACATCAACATGTCATGAGCGGCTTGATTTAGCACCACGATTTCAAATAGGCTGGAGAGATGATTATGATATGGAATATAATGTATGAATCTGAATATGCAGATAAGGTTATTTAAGAAAGTAGAACATGAATACATACGCTCTCGCTGCAGGACGTGATGGTTAAAATGCCGACCTGATAATAGAGACAGATGATAAAAATATTACAGCTGCACCAAAAGTTCAATATTTTTAGTTTTAAACCCAATAATATATTTTTATACTATATATATATATATATATATATATATATATATATATATAAATGATATATATCTCAAAAATGAGTAGTTTTTTTTATTTTCTGTACATTATAACTCTAAACAGAATTTTGTTTTTATATATATATATATATATATATATATACACACACACACACACACACACACACACACACACACACATATATATATATATATAAAAACAAAATTCTGTTTAGAGTTATAATTAGGGGTGTCACGATTCTCCAAATCCTCGATTCGATTACATTTTCGATTCTTACTTTTTTTTTTTTTTTTTTTAAGCACAGGTTGCTGTTGCTCCTAAAAAGCTGACATCAGTTCATCGCAATCTCACACATCTCTGTTATTATCAATGAAGCTGACTGCACAATGAATCTTTCATAATATATAGCCTACACTTTGTTTGTTATAATTAGAGGATTTGCCAGCATACAGAATTCAGCACTGAACAAAAAGTCCGTTTTGAGCGGTGAGGACAGTCTATCTTAAATGCTTCTGATTGGCCATTGCGTTCAAGAAATCAACACATATGTCTGTGATTGGCTAAATCGCTCAACGCTGCAAACATGTTATAAATAGAAACTCTGGCCTGTAAATCGTTTCTATTTTGTTTTAGTTGTTCTTGTTGCTTTTCTGCAACAGATAAATAAAAATTTATTAGTTTTTATATGTTTTATTCATAGATATTTCTAGTTTGCGGGAGTCCCGCGAATCGTTTTATTCTCACGCACACATAGAGTGAGTGCAGTACCGCCCGCGCTCGGCCATCAAATCTTGTCCCGCGCCGCACTCTATTGCGTTGGGAGTGCACGTCTATAGATCAAGAGCCCGGCCCGAGGATAGTGACGGGAAATATCGGCCCGGGTCGGGCCAAGTTCGGGCTCGGGCATAGAAGTTAGAGGACTCACAGCCTTTCAACACGTGTGTTCTTATTCTCCGCGCCGTGATGAGTCGTTCATGAACAATCCGTTCAATTCCTCTGTCACGCGACAAATGAACAAAAGACTCGGAAGGTCAAGTAATTATTAATGTTCCCTGTAAATTATTTTTGACTGCATTATAATGATTTCTTGATTCAGAATATGATCAAGATTGCGTTGGTGGATGTGTTCGGGGAATTTGCCTGTTAAAAGTATAACATTTAACGCCCCTGAAATGACTAGAAAAAATATTAGTTAATTTTGATGAACGAGATTGAACAATAGAGTCAGTAAAACGATCCGAACTTTCCATCACGGGCGCGACATGGGGGCGTGGCAGCATTGACGATTCCATTTTTTATTTCGATTTTTGAGATTGTGAATTAATTTCGATCGATTTCGATTTAAAATCGAAATCGTGACACCCTTAGTTATAATGTATAGTAAAAGAAAAAACCTGTACTCATTTTTGAGACCTGCAGCAACACAGAAATGGTAGACTTGACACTGTATGTCAAATACATTTAAATGTGTCAGTGTTTCCAGAGCTTTTTCAAACACATGCTGATGCAGTTGCTTTGAATCCCTGAGCTGCACACCTGAACGCTGCTCAACTCTCACGCATCATGTCTGTGCATCACGCAAGTGAGCCATTTTGCATTTTTAAAACGGTGAATTGAATGAAATGCAAGTAATTTGTATCCCTGACAAAGAATCTACATAGTGTGTTTGTCAGTTACTATGAAAGGATTGGTGAGGCTGCGCTGAACAAAACATCAGGTTACTTGCGTAACCCCAGTTCACTAATAACAGAAGTGAGGTATTTCACTAAGGGATCGCCTCCGGCGTGACCGACTGTGGAAGCACCAATTACAGCACGTCTGTCAGACTGACAGACCAATCGCTACAGCGATCAGGGGAGTCCCGGCTCCCTGGTATATAACATTCTATGCATATATTCTTCACCTTGTAGTCTGCAAGGAGGGCGTGAGGTGAGATACCTCACTTCTGTTATCAGGGTACACAAGTAACCTAATGTTCTATATAGACCACTCCCGTATTGCCGATATGCTGTATGAAGAGATGCAACAATGAAAGTGGTAACTAATGGCCTTGGTTCTGACACTAAAATGAAACCCATGCCCTCATATGCCTCTATAAAACACTAACGTAAAAAAGAACGGTTCTCTGGTTCTAGTCCACCAAAGAGTTGGTGCGGCTTTGGAACCAATTTTCCTGGCCGAGAACCGGTTCTTTGTCTGTCGAAACGCAAAGAACTGGTTCGTGAGTAGGCACCGGCTCCAAAACGGCTCTCAAAATGCGTTGGTGGAAAAGGGGTAAAAGTGGACCAACATCAGGGTGTTTAACTGGAAACACAATAAGAACGAGAGATGTGTGAAGTGTTATGACTTTACACTGGCCGCTCCCACACCGAGCACTGAGTAAGCCAACGAGGGGCACAGTCACATCCAATCTGACAAAAGTGTACGGTGATGGCCAGCTAACCGCAGCACATATGTCCTGAATGAAGACACCCCTGAACAGCGCCCAGGAGGGGCGCATTCACCATCCAATGAGAGAGCCGCTGACGTGAAATAGGTCTCCCCTTTTAACTGTTAGCCCACGAGACAACAACCTGACTGCTCCTTCGAAACACACATGTTCAGAGTAAGATAACATAAGTGTGCAGAGCGCGCACCGGGCATTGACAATGTAACCGCTCTTCCTCTGATGAAGAAAAAGGTGGTGGAAAGAACGGCAACAAATCTACAGATCTGTTTGCTCCAAATGTCTTCTAATGTCCACCTTCTGCAAACTGCATATAGGAAGAATGTACGTCTGTACATTCTTCCTGTATGCAGTTTGCAGCGGGTGGCTCGAAAGTTATGCTGAAAACTAACCAGGCATTCGTTCAGTTCTAAGTTCTCCAATTCCTTGTTCTCCAGTTACGCAACGCTCTCACACACTCTTCTGTGACAATCACTCTCCAAAACGCGCACTCAGCACGTAATTCATTCACTGGCTTTGCTGTAGTGAGAGCCAGTAGTAAAGCTGTCTTCAAAGACAAACGCTGTAAATCAATACTCAGTAATGGTTCAAAAGGAGGCTGGGAGAGCGCGTCCAGAACCACAGATAAATCCCAGGGTGGGATCAGGGACTTCATGACCGGAAGTAACCGTCTCGCCCACCTCATATATCGACATATCAAGGAGTGCTGGCTTATCGTTCCTGAATCCAACCCCATATGACATGCTGAGATGGCTGAAAGATAGACCTTTACCATTGGAAAGGCTCTACCTTCATCTAATAGGGAAATAGTTTCCTGCAGGAAACAGAGAACATCTGATACAGAGCATAAGAACGAGATGATTTGTCTCTCTGCACACCATCGTTCAAAAACTCGCCACTTATGATCATACAAAGAGTGCGTAGAGGCTGCACTCGCACTCTGAAATGTTTTGATCACATTAGGGGGTAACCTGATGGCGTTTAAATTCATCATCTCATGGACCAAGCCCAGAGAGCTATCTTGTGAGGGGCATGATGAAATATCTCTCACAAAGATAGACTTTGACTATGGCTTTTATATAGTAGATAGTCAGACTTCAGATAGACATCTAAATCAGACCATTGCACAAAGAACTTAAGACTCTGACTATCCTAAGTAGGACTACACTGCAATGCATTCTGGGTAAAATAAGACTTTTCAAAACAAAAAACATGGCGAGTAAGCGCATTCAACCGCTCAGTGCAGTTTACCCCAGCGGAAAATATGTGTTTGTTGGAGGAGCATAACAGTTACAAGGACATTTTACTTGGGAAATTTAGTGGAGAATGTAGTAACAAGAAGAAATGTTTAATTTGGAAAAAGATTGCTACGACAGTTAACAACGTTAATCCGACGTTGAGCGGAGCGTTAAAGACGTACAGAAAAGATACAAAAACATGGTACAAGATGCCAAAAAAGAAATATTTAAGAGGAAATATCCTAAAAACCCTTTCTCTTCTCATAGCTCTCTCCATAACGTCATCAGAAAACCACAAATTATGAGCCATTTTCCCTTTTCTTTTGGCTGTTTGTAATGTAACTGATTGTTACTGCTGGTTGCCAAGGTAACAGTCTTAGACCCGAGTTAGCCTGGGGTAAGGGGTCTAATTTTTTTGGTCTAAATTAAGTCAGTCTTTATTTTTGTGAAACAGTCTAACTTGCATTAGACTAGTCTATGAGCAAATTTTAGACTTGTCTAACACTATAGACCGGTCTAAAATAGCTTTGTGAAACCGGCCCCAGGGCTGGTCATATAGAAGTGGAATTATCTCCGCTATCCACAAATTCCCCGCCCAAAAACGGTGCAATCAGAATTAGTGAATGTCTGAATTCCCTCACCCTCTGAAGTGTTGGCCCAATGAGGCTCAGCGGGGGGAATGCGTACAACAGTGCGTTTGGCCATGGGTGGGCTAGAGCATCCACACTCAGCGGAGAATCTTCTCCCACCAGGGAAAAGAACTGCGGGAACTGTGCGTTTTAGCGCGATGCGAAGAGATCTACGGCAGCCTGTCCATATCTCAGTCATTTCTGACTCACCACAGGAGGGTGGAGTGTCCAATCTTCGTACATGGGATTTCCCCAGGACAACAAATCTGCTCCTGTTCATTATTCCCGGTACATGCATTGCTTGTAACGACAGGAACCGAGTGTTGCCCCACACAATTAGTCTCTGCGCTAGACTGTGCAGCTGTCGAGAGTGCACTCCCCCCTGCCTGTTTATGTACGCTACCACTGTTGTGTTGTCTGTTCTGACCAACACATGATATCCCTGAAGGAACTGAATAAAGTGGCTTAGTGCTAGCAACACTGTTAATAGTTCCAAGTAATTTATGTGTTTCTCCCTTTGAGATGGAGACCACACTCCCCACACCATTCTGCCCTCGAACACCGCCCCCCAGCCTGTAAGTGATGCATCTGTCGTCACCACCTTTCTTAGAGTGATCGGACCTAAAGCAGTCCCCTCCATGAGAAATGTGGGAGCTCTCCAGTGACGCAACTCTTTCACACACTCTTCTGTGACAATCACTCTCCGAGACGCTGTCTCGGTCGCTGTCCAGTGCTGAAATCTCTCATTCTCAACAGTCCCAGGGGAATTACGGCTATTGCAGAGGCCATCAACCCCAATAGCCTCAGACACATCCTGAGGGGAACCAATCTCCCTTTCTGAAAAAGAGAGATGCAACTGCACGAATGGGATCATCAAATACTCGTAGGCTTTGCCCTGAAAAGCAAACCTGAGAAATTTCCTATGAAGAGGAAAAATGTCTATATGGAAATAAGCATCTTTGAGGTCCATCGATGTAAACCAATCTCCGTGATGCAACGTCTGGGACAGAGTTCGTAACAAGAACATTAAGAACCTGTACCTCCTGAGGTGTTCAGGGTCCGCAAATCTAAAATAGGGCGGAGACCTCCCCTTTCTTTGGAATTACGTACCGGGAATTAAGTACAGAGAGTAAAACCCTGATGACTTTCCTCTCGTGGCACAGTTCTTATTACTCCTTTGCATAACCACTCCATCGAAATTTGGTGGTATTACAGTGAATTGGAGTCTGTAACCTTTCTTTATTGTGGATAAAACCCACGGAGATACTGCACATGCACGCCAACTCTATATTTGCGCAGCGAGTGTGCGCAATGGGGAAAAAAGTTCAATGGGGAATTTTTTGGTTTCATTTTTATTGTTATTTTCACACATTTCTTCGCCCTTGGCTCTTGGCCTGGATGCGTGTGAATTTTTTTATTTCCACACCTCTTTTGCTTGTGCAAACATCTGCTCCTAACCTCATCATTAACCCTGTGGGTTGAGGTAGGGGAATAGTCTGGGTAGCCCCTTTTTGACTGCAGCGTTAAATTCACGCGGGCAGGCTGATATGGTCGAGCTGTAGGCTTTCCAGGTAAGCAGGTCTCAAACACCTCTCCCTCCTTCCTCCTCAAGTCACACTGTTGGCGCATAGCTGTGACAGTAGAGCCAAACACAGCCTTGGGGTCTATGGGGGCGTCCAGAAACTCCACTCTTTCCTTTTCAGAAAGGCCTGAGAGACTGAGCCATAATGCTCTTTCTCCCACTACAGCCAGCCCCATACTTCTGCCGCAGCTTTGAACCGCCCCACGTGATGTGTGGAGATTCAGATTCGCTATCACGCAAATCTCCTCCCAGAGCACTGGGTTCGGAGAGCCTGCGTCCAGCATGCGGCCAATCTCCTCCAGTAGCTCCGCCTGGTATGCTGTCAGAGGAGATGTCACATTCAGGACCCTGATGGCCAAAGCAGAAGATTTGTAAATTTTTTGAAACACAGATGCTGAAAACCGCTCCGTTTTTCCCAGTAGTGTGGTACCCGCCAAAGAAAATGCGACCTGGATGTAGGTGGTTGGCCACTGAAAGCTCCACCGGGGAAGTGTAATGACTGAGACAAATTAGACACAATTGTTTGTTATATTTAACAAATCATTTTTAAAACTCACTCTGGGATCTACGGACCCATCCCCCAACTATGGCAAGAAGAGCCTCAGTTGCCATGGTTACTCACTGATAAGGAGATTTATTGCTATAAAAAATGTGGTCACGTGGAAAAAGCAACAGCCATAGAAAAGACCCACATCCCTTAAAACAGACTTTATGGACGAACTGATCTATAACTGAACATGCACCCCAGGACACTGTGTGAATGAATTTTATGATAACCAACAGTCAATGTAATCCCACCTATATCATTTCTCCTATCTAATTAATCCTCATTTAATGACTCACACTTTAGTGTACATCGCCTTCTCATAGAATGCAGTGTGTTTTTTTTATATATATATATAGATATATATATATATATTAGGGCTGGGCAAGTTAACGCGTTATTATCGCGTTAACGCATTTATTAATTAATGCTGACAATTTTTTTATCGGACGTTAACGCAGTTTTTTTTATTATTACTATTTTGAAAATCCGTTGCTCACTGGCTCTGAATACACATAGGCCTACAGTCAAACCATGATCACAGGAGGGGTGGGATGTTGGTCAGCCAGCAAATAACCCACCCAAACAAGCAGTGGAGAGAGGCAGGTTCTCTCTGGTGAACAGTTAAAGGGTTGGGCTCCGCGAGTGAATGACAGGCGCTCTATGGATAGTAGGCCTACGTATAAAACCTATAGATAATAACTATTTAGATTCTGGAAACTCACTAACAGCGAGCCGAGGATCAGTCTCTCTTCTAATGATTTGTGCTGCGCGTCCTTTATAAAAAGTTATAGACAATTCAACTTCGGCAACGAGTGGGCGCGTGCTTGAGGCGAGCATGACCGCAACGGCTTCACAGGAACGCACCCGCTTGTCGCTGCACCTTGTGCTCGACCACTTCACCTCACTCTTGGCTGATTTATACTTCTGCGTCGGACTTACGCCGAAGACAATACGCTATAGACTACGCGTTGGTTTTCATTTATATCTCTGCGTCGTTGTCCACGTTGACGCGCAATTACACATGCAGAGGGAGCATGTGAAACCCGGGGAGCGGTTGTAGCAATCACAGCGCTTGCGGTACGCGTAGAATTGACGTTACATTTTTGGAGAGGTGCACGTCAGGGTACGCCGAAGTGTACGCGCGCTACACAGCAACAGCGTGAGTATAAAGTATAAATTGTTTTTTTTTACTCTGTTTAATGTAATCTTACGTGGGAAACCATGGCATGACCAAACCTAAGCTACTATAAGTAACGTTGGTCGACTTATATAGTAGTGATCATGACCTCTGACTACTACATAGACTGTTTCTGCTGCTCCCTGATAAAAGATACCTGTTGATACCTGTTCAGAAAAAAAACAAGAAAACTGGACTCGTTTTAACATACTAGATAAAAGGTAATGCCCTGGCACTGGCAAATAGCTTTGTTTAAATATTTGATTTGATTACATTAATGTTTAAGTTGAGATTTGAGATTACTGTTTAAAGGGAATACTGCTGGTATAAAAGCACCTTATTTGTTTAAAGTTATTGCACTTTTGTGTATATAGCAGTACATTTAAATCAAAAGTGCGCAATACACTACTTTAGAAGTCATTATTCAATTTTGCCCATAACAATGCGATTAATCGCGATTAATCGTAAGAAAACCATGCGATTAATCGTGATTAAAAATTTTAATCGTTGCCCAGCACTAATATATATATATATGAGTATAAATGGACACAAACGGCAAGGCCCATGTCTAAACACACTTGAGACAGAGTCATAAATCCTCCCAACAGAGGAATTTCCTGCTTGGAAATTTCACCTTTTTTATTGGTCGAGCCAACCCTGAGAGGTGGGACCTTTCTCAGGCTTTAAATGGCCTCTACACAAGCCCTTTCCTCTCTTGGCCTTCTTGGTACGTTTGGGTTGCTGTCCTGCGTGGCCGACTCAGGCCACAGGGCAGCAGGCCTTGTTTCACAACCAGCCACTTGCTCATCCAGGAGAGAGAGGACTCTCTCTTACAAATGAGAACAATAGAAGCAGTTAGACTAACAGTAGGACAACAATAGGTAAGTGCTATGACCCCTCTCAGTTTAATTTAACGCAGTTTTTTTATTTGTTTTATTTTTTTAAATAGTAGAATAGAATAGAAGAGAAGAGAAGAGAAAGTGTTAGTATTACTGGATCAAGCGCTGCCGAAAAAGATACGTCGTCAGCAGTTTCTTGAAAGTGGCTACTGACTCAGCAGCTCTGGTTGAGTTAGGCAGATCATTCCACCAACAGGGAACAGTCATGGTAAAGGTCAGAGAAAGAGATTTTGTGCCTCTTTGAGATGGTACCACAAGACGACATTCGCTAGCAGAGCGCAGGTTTCTGGATGGCTCATAAGTCTGAAGTAATGAGTTTAGGTAAGAGGGAGCAGCGCCAGTGGTTGTTCTGTAGGCAAACGTCAGTGACTTGAATTTAATGCGAGCGGCAACTGGCAACCAATTCAATTTTGTGAGGAGAGGAGTGACGTGTGCTCTCTTTGGCTCATTAAAGACCACTCTGGCTGCAGCATTCTGGATCAATTGTAGAGGTTTGACAGAGCAAGCTGGAAGACCAGCCAGGAGAGCATTACAATAGTCCAGTCTGGATAGAACAAGTGCTTGGACAAGGAGTTGTGTAGCATGCTATGTAAGGAAGGGCCTGATCCTCCTAATGTTGTGCAAGGCAAATCTGCAGGACTGGGCAGTTCTAGCAATGTGGTCTGTGAATTTCAACTGATCATCAATTACAACCCCAAGGTTCCTAGCTGACCTTGATGGAGTTATGGATGATGAGCCTAGCTGAATGGAGAATAATTAATCATAAATTATTAATAATTATTAATATTTTCCTTAAAGGGGACCTATTATGCAAAATACTAAATGTGTGATGGGAGTGTGTGTACACAACCACCCAGCAGTGATAAAAATCCACCCACTCCTTTTTTTTTTAAATCCCCATAAATCATAAGCAGTGTCTCCCAACGACCTTTTTTCAGAATGCGGCTTTAGTGACGTCACTAAAGCCACAGGCCCCGCCCACGAGTGTTGACAGACACTGCCGTTCTAACATAGAACCGCCCTGATCGCTGATCGAGGTCACAGCGAGTTTAGAGTTGTACACATCCGCCATTGCTGCACTGACAAGAATGTCTCCCAAGCTTTGTCGGTGTTGTGTAGCTGGATGTATTAATCCTCATAGCTCTATTTATTTACTAGAGCGATAAAGCTAACGTTGTCAGCTTATGGCAGTAATGAAAGTGAGAGCGCGCACTTTATTACAGTTCATAGGAGTTTAACAGTTTAACAGTTACAGTTGAGTTTACCAGTTTATTAAGCACCCCCTGAAAAGGTGTGTATAATATTTGTTTACTATTAGTTGTAACGAGTGTTTTTTTTACTTCGCTGTGTAACGTTATGTTGATGATAATGAAAGGGAGAGGGAGAGAGTTTATGGATAAGACTTTAATGCGGACTTCTTATACAGTGTTTATTCAGCTCTTACAGTGATTTTCTGAAGTGAAATTGACGCTTCATCTTTTGTGTGATGTACAATAAACTTCATTGAACTCATCAGTATATTTTTACAAGATTCGGACGCAGTCCGCTACAACACAACAGGCTTGTACTAATAGTGGATAAAAGCAAGATGGAAAAATAAGTTATAAAACCGTAATTAAACTAGACTATACCTTTTCTATCTCCATACAGCATATATTATCTGGCTCTGTGGGCACCATTGTCCGACTCCGGGTCGAAATGAACACGGCTACTGAGAGTTTATGTTATGATATTATCATTCCGTGAGATGAGATTGTCCTGACTGAGCGCGAGCTCGTGAGGCTCCGCCCTCTGGGCCGGCAGCAGCTGCTCATTTGCATTTAAAGGGATACACACTAAAACGGTGCGTTTTTCTGAGACACAAAAAGTGACAATTTAAACACGCTGTAAAAAATTATCTGTTGGGTATTTTGAGCTAAAACTTCACATATGGGCGATTCCACAGTTTCTGTCCACAAGGTGTGTGATGAACAATATATATTGAATAATACCCAGTTGTTGTCATTTTTTTATTTTTAGTTCACCATTTTGTTAAAGATAAATGTAAGAAATAATAAAGTTACTTTTATCCCACTAAGCCTTGGCATTATCGTGTAATGAGACTTTATTTTATTTCCGTCCCCAGAAATTGCGGATGTCAGGGTGGGACATTCAGTGCATCTGGATTTTTCCTAAGTCATTTATTTCATTTCCTTTAATAAAATCCTGAATTTTGGCGCATAACATTTATTTTGGTGTCGTCTTCTACAAAATACTACTACTAACACTGAAAGTATAATTCCCTTAATCTACCACGATGCAATGGAAACATTTACTAACGTTCGTTACACTTTCTGTCCAAGCAGTTACGCACGTTAAAATATGATTCTAAAGGAAGCGGAGATATAAATTTTCCATGTAATTCTATCAGTAGCATAACGATAAAAACATCTTGTGTGGGTTAAATTCTCATATGCGTTGCTACATGATAAACTGTTAATAAATCGGGACGAAACAGGGGCCGAGATTTTCTGTCAAAAAATCATAACGCTCGAACATTTTATTCTGACACTGAATTTCCATCTCCTAATGTCTCAACGGTTCTCATGTCAGAAATAAGATTGACTAGGTCACGGTCGCTCGCGCAGGAGGAAGAGTTAAAAGGATTTCACGGATTTCGACGAATGTGGGTAAGTTTGTGGATTCTGTCCAAAAGTTTACGAACGTTAAAATGTTACGAACGTGGTAAACTTTTGTTAAGTAAACATTAAATAGGATCATTGTGGTGAGAAAGGATAAAAGAGTGAGCAAGTCGGATGATTGCGAGTGGTTTCGGATCGAAAGCGTCGTTCTCCGTGAAAGATCATGCATGAATGGTGGTTTTATATATTTTGACAGATTCTGCACATCTTGTTCGTAAATTAGACGGAAATTTTCAGTCCGTCAAATTCCGGAAATTTTCAGTATTTTTGACTCAATAAGCGGTTCATGAAATTCAACATCGTCATTGAAATTTTTCTGTTTTTGTTTTTTTTTTATAATTTTTTTTTCTGTCCAATGTTCATAAGAATAGCTTAGGCTGACGAAGTTAACACGTTAATAGTGCGTTAACACAATCTGTACGATCTTTAAATTTGATAGTTTGATAACAGGTTATTTTAATGTGTTATGAACTTGTTCTATTCTTTGCCAGTTTTCATGAAATGGTATTATTTTGTGTTACAGAGGCAATCTTGCAGGATTGTTTAATTTTTTCCGTCCACGTTACACACGTTATAACTTAGCACACTTGTAGGAGTTCCTTTGTCTTCTACATTTGGCAAATAAATTTGAAAAATATACCTGTGGTATTTGTTAGTTATTTTGCTGGCTTTCAGTTAATGAACATACCAGACTCAAAATGCACCTTTAAGTTTATAGAACAGATAATATTAGATGGCCACCCTGCCACAATGGATGTCCTATTAACAGTTTTGTGAACCATACACAATGCATGACTCATAACTATACCAAATTAGGAACAAAGCAAAACATGAACTGGGATTCAACCAGAATTTTATTAAACTGAATTAGATTAAGTAGACTTTCTGCTTGAACTTACACTGTTTTTCCGTCCATGTTACATACGTTAAATTTGACATCAACTCAACTTTGATCAAAGTTTACTAGTTTACCATTGCCAGATTTATCCTGCCATTCACACAGCTGTACCCCAGGATTTCTCAGGATGTTAACCTGAGGACAATGGCTTTCTCCATGAAGATTTAGCAGGCTGTTGTCCTTGCAGTTAGACCTAAACTGTGGAATCGCCCATATACACTCTGGGGACATCAGAGACTTATTTTACATCTTGTGAAAATGGGCATAATAGGTCCCCTTTAAGAGCTAATTTGCTACAGGTGGGTCAGATAAACCCCAGCTCATATCCTGTATATCCAGACGTGCAAAACCCTTAATGGGCATCCGGTGAGAAAACGGTTTGTCCCAATGTCTTTTCATCTCCGCCATGCACGCAGGGACCGCTGGGAAGAATTGTCTGACCGGTGAGAGGCGTGACGTAACCTCTTACCATCGTAGAGATGCCTCTCTGCCTTGGCCCACCTACTGGGAGGGCCAGTCGATGGAAAGTTTGCGACAGACTTTTATGAGGTCTAAGTCCATCGCGGGGGAAGAGGGGGGGTCCCCACTCTGGTTACTCGGTGGACGAGATGAATTAGGAGGGAGAATGTCGTCATCCTCTTCCTCTTCATCGTCGTCTAGAAGATGAGGGGATAATTCCTCATCTTCATCATCATCTTACCCGCTATACCCGCGAGGACATCTCCAAAGAGAGGGGGAGGTCCGGGGACTCCACGTTCATAATCTCGCCCCGGGTACCCGGCTCAGGAGGCTGTTTAACTGTCTCCTCTCTGGGCTGAGTCTGAGAGGAAAAGCATGGGTCCTTGTTTCCTGCTATTGCAACTCTAAGTCTCCTTTCACGGATCTTAGTACGAAAACCAGAACAGTTATGGCAGCTGTTGTTGGGCATGCTTAACACCCAAGCATGACATGCAGAGTGAATGTGAATCTCTCGCCGAAATCCATAAGCCACAGGAGCACATGTGAGGAGGAGCATCATTTTCTCCCGTGCTCTCTGCCGTTCCAGCCGTGGCCATCACTCTCCACTATCTTCGTTCGGTAAACTCTCACCGTGACGTGTAGGTTTACTATCCCGGAGCAGTGTATAAAGAGTAATTCTGAAAATAAACTTTTATTTTCTGGTATCTAATACAAACTGAATCGTATTAGTTTAGAAGGTAAGGCGGAACTCCCTGATCGCTGTAGCGATTGGTCGGTCAGTCTGACAGATGTGGTGTAATTGGTGCTTCCACAGTCGGTCACACCGGAGGCAATCCCCTAGTGAGATACTGAATGGATGTTAGAAAGAGAACCTCTGAATGGATTCCTGACTAACTTAAACACCTCTGATTGGACACTGTGTTCAAGAGCTCATGTCTGTGATAGGCTCAACCTTTCACAAACACACATGAGCGTCTGAATGCAGTCATCTTTTAGGGAGTCTCTTTACTACCAGTGCTGTGGAAAACCTGGTATCATTGCATTGTTACAATTTCAGTATCGGCTTGGTACAGAGTTTTGACATACCTACTACAGTATATATGACATACCTATTGATGTTGATGAAAAGTGTCGATGTAGTCATTATTCATAATTCTGTTGGATTCCATGATTTCTGATGCATTTACAGTACTGTACGCAAGGCAATTGTTTGCCTGTAGTTACACACAATCAACACTGCACATTTTCTTCTGTTTAAAACAGCTGCTGACTCATGGCCAGGTGTGTCTGATTAGGGAGATGAACCATGAATTCACTGTTCCAGCATGAGGTCACTCACCAGGCTGGTGTCCTGGACGGGCTCTGGACTATCAGGACGGGCAGCACCATGTCCGTCAGCGGTGCTGTGTGGTTCTGCTGGAAACCCGGCCAGGATCTGAGCCTCCAGCTGAACGATGCGCTGACTCTCCTTCTGTAATCGCACCTGACCCAGCTGAGCCTCTAGCAGCCAGTGCTCCTTCTCCTGCTCCAGACGACACATTTTCTCCTGACTCTGGACAACCTGACAAACACACACACCGTCAGACAGACGGCTGGACAGACAGACAGAGGAGAGAGACAGACAGGTTCAGGTACCTGCTGCATGAGTCCCTCTCGACTCTCAGTAGAGCTCGTCAGAACATGTCGGTTTGCTAAAGCTTCTCTGTACGGCACTGATTCTGGTCTGACCTGAAAACACAAGAACACACATCAACATTCACAGGACCGAACTGTGCAAATAGGCCTTGTAGCTGTCCATTTATTTGTGAAGTGCTTTCCACGATTGTCAAATATATTGTGCTGTGACCGATGCTGAACGTCAAATAACGCAACAAGCTAGAAGAGGCTATTACAGTAAAGGTGATGATACACAGGGCAACTTTTTGAGCATTGTTGCTGGGCAATCTTGCCTAGTGATTGTAGCTAGGGCACTTTCCCATTGAAAATGGGCAATACATTTTTATCTGGATAATTTAGATCGGGCCCTGTGTCTCATCTGGTTGCCCGTTTACGGCAACATTGCCCAGCAACATTGCTCAAAAAGTTGCACTGTGTATCATCACCTTAAGAGAAAACATAACAGCTACAAGAGGCTGTGTTACAGTAAGAGAAAACACTGTAACTATCAGTGAATCTATCAGTCACTGCAAAAACACCCTATCATCAAGATCAAGTGCTTAACAACCTCTCCATTTCCTGACTGGACTATTGCAATCAGGCATGTGATCAGCTAAAAAAAGCATAGAGGACCGTTTCAATAGAGGACCAATGCAACGGCCAATCTGTACCTGAAATGTTACTCGTATTTTATCTTGTTTTTATATTTTTCTACTTTGTGTGAGCCTTTCTTCCCTCCTTCCCTTCCCAATTCAAAGCTTGACCTGTACTTTAAAGGAAAATAATAAAGACTGTGACCTTCCTGATGGCGCTCATGTATGTGGCGGCGCGCCTCTTGTTCTCCATCACGCTGTGGGCCTGCAGCGGGTTCAGGACGCCTCCTCGCGGACCGTAACCAGGACACGACGCCAGGAAATCCAGGCTGTTGCTGAAGAAGGTGGCCATCTGTGTGAGAGACCATTCGGCAGGAATCAGACAGTGAACCGGAGGACAGCGAGGCGTCAGAAGCATGAGAGCGGTGTGTGTTGTGAAGCAAGAGAGCGGTGTGTGTTGTGAAGCATGAGAGCGGTGTGTGTTGTGAAGCAAGAGAGCGGTGTGTGTTGTGAAGCAAGAGAGCGGTGTGTGTTGTGAAGCAAGAGAGCGGTGTGTGTTGTGAAGCAAGAGAGCGGTGTGTGTTGTGAAGCATGAGAGCGGTGTGTGTTGTGAAGCAAGAGAGCGGTGTGTGTTGTGAAGCATGAGAGCGGTGTGTGTTGTGAAGCAAGAGAGCGGTGTGTGTTGTGAAGCATGAGAGCGGTGTGTGTTGTGAAGCATGAGAGCGGTGTGTGTTGTGAAGCATGAGAGCGGTGTGTGTTGTGAAGCATGAGAGCGGTGTGTGTTGTGAAGCAAGAGAGAGGTGTGTGTTGTGAAGCATGAGAGCGGTGTGTGTTGTGAAGCAAGAGAGCGGTGTGTGTTGTGAAGCATGAGAGCGGTGTGTGTTGTGAAGCATGAGAGCGGTGTGTGTTGTGAAGCAAGAGAGCGGTGTGTGTTGTGAAGCATGAGAGCGGTGTGTGTTGTGAAGCAAGAGAGCGGTGTGTGTTGTGAAGCAAGAGAGCGGTGTGTGTTGTGAAGCAAGAGAGCGGTGTGTGTTGTGAAGCAAGAGAGCGGTGTGTGTTGTGAAGCATGAGAGCGGTGTGTGTTGTGAAGCAAGAGAGCGGTGTGTGTTGTGAAGCATGAGAGCGGTGTGTGTTGTGAAGCATGAGAGCGGTGTGTGTTGTGAAGCAAGAGAGCGGTGTGTGTTGTGAAGCATGAGAGCGGTGTGTGTTGTGAAGCATGAGAGCGGTGTGTGTTGTGAAGCATGAGAGCGGTGTGTGTTGTGAAGCATGAGAGCGGTGTGTGTGTTGTGAAGCATGAGAGCGGTGTGTGTTGTGAAGCATGAGAGCGGTGTGTGTTGTGAAGCAAGAGAGAGGTGTGTGTTGTGAAGCATGAGAGCGGTGTGTGTTGTGAAGCAAGAGAGCGGTGTGTGTTGTGAAGCAAGAGAGAGGTGTGTGTTGTGAAGCATGAGAGAGGTGTGTGTTGTGAAGCAAGAGAGCGGTGTGTGTTGTGAAGCATGAGAGCGGTGTGTGTTGTGAAGCATGAGAGCGGTGTGTGTTGTGAAGCATGAGAGCGGTGTGTGTTGTGAAGCATGAGAGCGGTGTGTGTGTTGTGAAGCATGAGAGCGGTGTGTGTTGTGAAGCATGAGAGCGGTGTGTGTTGTGAAGCAAGAGAGAGGTGTGTGTTGTGAAGCATGAGAGCGGTGTGTGTTGTGAAGCAAGAGAGCGGTGTGTGTTGTGAAGCATGAGAGCGGTGTGTGTTGTGAAGCAAGAGAGCGGTGTGTGTTGTGAAGCATGAGAGCGGTGTGTGTTGTGAAGCAAGAGAGCGGTGTGTGTTGTGAAGCAAGAGAGAGGTGTGTGTTGTGAAGCATGAGAGCGGTGTGTGTTGTGAAGCATGAGAGCGGTGTGTGTTGTGAAGCATGAGAGCGGTGTGTGTTGTGAAGCAAGAGAGCGGTGTGTGTTGTGAAGCATGAGAGCGGTGTGTGTTGTGAAGCAAGAGAGCGGTGTGTGTTGTGAAGCATGAGAGCGGTGTGTGTTGTGAAGCATGAGAGCGGTGTGTGTTGTGAAGCAAGAGAGCGGTGTGTGTTGTGAAGCAAGAGAGCGGTGTGTGTTGTGAAGCAAGAGAGCGGTGTGTGTTGTGAAGCATGAGAGCGGTGTGTGTTGTGAAGCATGAGAGCGGTGTGTGTTGTGAAGCATGAGAGCGGTGTGTGTTGTGAAGCATGAGAGCGGTGTGTGTTGTGAAGCAAGAGAGCGGTGTGTGTTGTGAAGCAAGAGAGCGGTGTGTGTTGTGAAGCATGAGAGCGGTGTGTGTTGTGAAGCATGAGAGCGGTGTGTGTTGTGAAGCATGAGAGCGGTGTGTGTTGTGAAGCATGAGAGCGGTGTGTGTGTGTGAAGCAAGAGAGCGGTGTGTGTTGTGAAGCATGAGAGCGGTGTGTGTTGTGAAGCATGAGAGCGGTGTGTGTTGTGAAGCATGAGAGCGGTGTGTGTTGTGAAGCATGAGAGCGGTGTGTGTTGTGAAGCAAGAGAGCGGTGTGTGTTGTGAAGCATGAGAGCGGTGTGTGTTGTGAAGCAAGAGAGCGGTGTGTGTTGTGAAGCATGAGAGCGGTGTGTGTTGTGAAGCATGAGAGCGGTGTGTGTTGTGAAGCATGAGAGCGGTGTGTGTTGTGAAGCATGAGAGCGGTGTGTGTGTTGTGAAGCATGAGAGCGGTGTGTGTTGTGAAGCATGAGAGCGGTGTGTGTTGTGAAGCAAGAGAGCGGTGTGTGTTGTGAAGCATGAGAGCGGTGTGTGTTGTGAAGCAAGAGAGCGTGTGTGTTGTGAAGCATG